>JAJEJO010002871.1:264719-296883 GCA_020662805.1 Glaucomys volans
AAAAAAAAAAAAAAGGTATATACATCCTAAGAAGGCCCTATTTTATATGTGAACTATACACATTTATGTAATTACATTTATGTAATTAATTTGGGACAGTTTATTTTTTAATTTTTTAATAAATATAACAATTTTGTATATGCTATAGATTAAAGTGTATTTTATATCTTAAAATTCTTTTCTTAAATTAGAGCACTATAATTGTACATGGTAGATGGGTTCATTTTGACAAAATCATATAGGAATGGAATTTAATTCCAGTACCTATTCCCCTGGCTTTCCCTTACTCCCTCTAATTTCTTTCTTCCATGATATTGTCCATTTCCATCCATTTACCAGCAAATGCCTTAATTTTTTTGTGTCTGGCTTATTTTACTTAGCATAATGTTTTCAAGGTTTATGCATGTTGTATCATGTATCATAACTTAATTTCTTTTTATGTGTTTGAGTGGGCTATAGTGACTCCTTTTCTCTTGGTAAGAAAATGTTCCAGTCTCAAAGCCCATTCTTATATGGCCAAGTGAGAGTAAAATATTCATATACACAAAACTGTTTCATTCTCAACAGAATGGACTTGATGGGCATGTTAAAAATAGATGTGAGGGCTTATCTCTGGGCACACAGTTTTGATTCCAGTGGCCTATATGAACCAGGAAGATCTAGAAAACATAACTGACCAATATGAAGTAATGAAATTGAAATAGTAATTAAAAGCCTTTCAAAGAAGAAAAAACCCAGGATCAGATAGATTCTCAACTGAGTTCTATCAGACCTTTAAAGAAGAACACCAGTCTTTTGTCAAATTATTACATGATTCTTAAAAGGTGGGATCACTCCCATACACATTCTAAGAAGCCAGAATAACCCTGATACCCAATCCAGAGAAGGACCCATCAAGTAAAGAAAATTGAAGACCAATATCCTTAATGAATATAGATGCAAAAATCCTTAATAAATTACTAGTGAGTCACATTCAGAAGCACATCAAGAAGATAATACATCATGATCAACTGGGTTTTATTCCAAGGAATTCTATTTAATTCACCACTTAAATAGAACTAAGCAAGAATCATATATTCATCTCAACAGAGGAATAAAAGGCCTTTGATAAAATCCAGCTGGATTCATGTTAAAAATTCTGAAGAAACTAGGGTTTGAAGGAATTTGCCTGAACATTATAAAGGCTATAACAGAGAGAAAATGAAAGCATTTGCTCTAAAATCAGGAACAAAAAAAGGACGTCCACTCTTACCACTTCTACTCAGTATAGTTCTCAAAAACACTCGCCAGAGCAATCAGGCAAGATAAGGAAATTAAAGGGATACAAATAGGAAAAGAAGTCAAACTGTCTCATTTTGCCAATGATCTGACCCTATGTCTAGAAGATCAACAACAACAATAAAAAGAAAAACTCCACCAGAAGATTTCTAGAGCTTGTAAATGAGTTCAACAAAGTAGCAGGATACAAGATCAATACCCATAAATCAATAGTATTACTACACTCCAATAGTGATTCTGCTGAGAAGGAAATCAGGAAAAGTGTCATGTTCACAAAAACCTCAGAAAATAAAAACAACCTGGGAATTAATTTAACCAAGGAGATGAAAGATTTCTACAATGAAAATTATAAAGCACAAAAGAAATTGAAAAGAAAAAAAAAAACCTCGAAGATAGAAAGACCTCCATTGTTCTTGGATAGGCAGAATTAATATTGTCAAATAGTCATACTACCAAAAGCAATATACAGATTCAATGCAATCACCATCACTCCTTAAATTCATTTGGAGGAGTAAAAAACCCAGAATAGCCAAAGCAATACTGAGCAAGATGAGCTATATGGGAGGTATCACCATATTTGATTTCAAATTATATTTCATAGCTATACTAAATTTTTTTAAAAGGCAGCATGGTATTGGCATCAAAGTAGACATAAAGACATAAAGACCAGTGAAATAGAAGACACAGACAAATCCACATACATACAGCCACCTGATACTTGACAATGGTGCCAAAAATATTTATGTGTTGGAGAAAAGATAGACTTTTTAACAAATAGTGCTCGGAAAATTGGCTATCCATATGTAGACAAATGAAACTAGATCCTACCTCTCACTTTGCACAAAAGTCAAATCAAAATGGATCACAGACCTAGGGATTAGACCAGAAACTTTGCAACTGCTACACGAAAACATAAAGTCAACACTCGATCATATTTGTGCTTCCTTAACAAAATCTCTAAAGCTCAAGAAATAAAACCAGCAATCAATAAGTGGCACGTCATCCAAATTAAAAGCTTCCACATACCAAAGAAACAAGATTGTGAAGAGAGAGCCTAGAGAATGGGAGAAAATCTGACAGCTACTCCTCTGATAGGGGATTAAAGTTAAAGAGCATCTGAGAAGATGGAAAGATCTCCCATGTTCTTGGATAGGCAGAATTAATATTGTCAAAATGGCCATACTTCCAAAAATGCTATACAAATTTAATGCAATTCCAATTAAAATCCCAATGATGGACCTCATGGAAATAGAGCAAGCAATTCAGAAAGACAGATTCAGCTCCAGAGGTAAGCTATAGGTTGCCAGGATTTGGGGACAGGGAGGATGGGTTGTAGAGTTATTGCTCAATAGGTAGAGAGTTTTTGTTTTGGGTGATAAAAAATTTTTGGAAATAAATAGTGGTGATGTTGTATAACATTGTCAGTGTAGTTAGTACTACTAGACTGTATATTTAAAAATGTTAAATACTCAAATACAAAGACAGAGTCATGATATCTCCAACTTCCTGTCAAATGATTTAGAAAAATACATTCATGTATACACATACCCACAAATAGAGTGATAAACCAAATGTACAAAACATGAATAATTGATGCATTTAGCTTAAAAAGGGAGTGTTTCTTGGATTATTCCTGCAATTTCCACTTATATTTGAAGTTCTATCAAAATTAAGAGTTACCAAAAAGGGGAGGAAGGCATTTTCATAGTGCCTGTTGAGGCAAAATAAACTTTTCTCTTAATAAATTTATTATCTTGGGCATATCATTATAGGAATGGGAAGCTGATTAGCACAGGTAGTATTCTGATACTGGAATATAGCAATACACAAAAGAGTCAAAATTACTCTTGTTACCCTAGAGGAGAAAAGCAAATATATAAAATATAGAGTATTAAGTGTTGGCAAGGAACATACAAGAAAATGATGTAGGAAGGGGATGCTAAGGACTGCTTTAAAATAGGGGGTACAAATTAAATTCTACTGATGTATGATTATTTCAAATACATGTAACCTTGAAAGATCATCTGCTTAGTAAATGAATAGTATTTGGATTTTTCCAACCAAAAAAATTTGAAATGATCACAAAAAGAATTTTCAAGAAAAGTACAAAAAATATACAATTTATTTTTATTTATTTATTTTTTTTTGATATGTGGTACCAGGTACTGAACTCAGGGGTGCTTTACCATTGAGCTACATCCCCATCCCTTTTTAGTTTTTTATTTCAAGACAGGGTCTCACTAAGTTGCTCAGGCTGGCCTCAAACTTGCAATCAACCTGTCTAAATCTTCAAGTAGCTGGGATTACAAAAGTACACCACAGCATCCAACTATGATACAATTTCTATAAATCTAAAGGACTACTAAAACCATTAATATTTTTCCCATTATGTATTTTCTTAGTATGTTTTATAAACATTACCAAGTCTGTACATTTATATTTTATTCATACTTATTTGATAAATTGTTTCCCTCTTTAAATTATAAGCAATACAATGCAGGCAGTGTTTCTGCTTTCTGCCTTCAGCATACACAGGGCATTAAACAAATATTTGCTGAATATTCCTAGTATTGCTTTAATTTAGTCTTTAACATAACTTCAATTCTGATCAATAACTAAAGTTAACACTAATGACTCAAATGCAGTTCATGCACCAAAAGGGAATGTAAGTGTGTCTATATTTGGCATTCTACCCACCCAAGTTCTTACCTAAAGCCAGACTACAGAAAGGGAAGCCAAATCATAAACATTCTCGGTACATTAGAAGACTGTAAGTCTAAAAATCTATTTCCATTTCCTGTGCTTTGGGAGTCTTGTTAAGGAAGTCTGGTCCTAAGCCAACATGATGAAGATTTGGGCCTACATTTTCTTCTATTTGGTGCAGGATCTCTGGTCTAATTCCTAGATTCTTGATCCATTTTGAGTTGAGTTTTGTGCAGGGTGAGAGATGGGGGTTTAATTTCATTTTGCTGCACATGGATTTCCAGATTTCCTAGCACCATTTGTTGAAGAAACTATCTTTATCCCACTGTATGTTTTTGTTTAGTAGGAGATAACTGTATTTATATGGGTTTGTCTCTGTGTCTTCTATACCATTGGTCTACCTGACATTTTGGTGCCAATACCATGCTGTTTTTGTTACTATTACTCTGTCATATAGTTTAAAGTCTGGTACCTGCTGCTTGACTCTTCCTGCTAATGATTGCTTTGGCTATTTTGGATCTCTTTTATTTTTCCAAATGAATTTCATGATTGCTTTCTCTATGAGGTATGTCACTGGGATTTTAATTGGAATTGCATTGAATTGTATAACATTTTTGGTACGTATGGCCATTTTGACAATATTAATTCTGTCTATCCAAGGACATGGGAGATCTTTCCATCTTCTAAGGTCTTCTTTAATTTCTTTCTTTAGTGTTCTATAGTTTTCATTGGAGAGGTCTATCACCTCTTTTGTTGGACTGATTCCCAAGGGTTTTTTTTTTGAGGCTATTGTGAATGGGGTAGTTTTCCTAATTTCTCTTTCAGAAGATTCATCACTTATGAATAGAAATGCATTAGATTTATGAGTGTTCATTTTACATCCTGCTACTTTGCTGAAAAGCACAAGAAATAAAAACAAGAATCAATAAATGGGATGAATTCAAACAAAAGCTTTTTTTCAGCAAAGGAAACAATAATGTGAAAAGAGAGCCTAAAGAATGGGAGAAAATCTTTACCACACACACCTCAGAGCACTAATCTCCAGAATTTATAAAGAATTCAAATAACACCCAAAGTACAAATAACCCAATCAATAAATGGGCTAAGGAACTGAGCAGACATTTCACAGAAGATATACAATAGATCAATAAATATATGAAAAAATGTTCAACATCTCTAGTAATTAGAGAAATGTAAATCAAAACTACATGAAGATTTCATCTCACTCCAACTGGAATGGTTATTATCAAGAATACTAGCAATAATATGTGTAGGCAAGGATGTGGGGAAAAAGGTGCACTCATAAATTGCTGGTGAGATTGCAAGTTGGTGCAGTCACTCTGGAAAGCGGTGTGGAGATTCCTTAGAAAACCTGGAATGGAAACACCATTTGACCCAGCTATCCCACTCCTTGGCCTATACCCAAAGGACTTAAAATCAGCATACCTACAGTAACACAGCTACATCAATGTTTATGGCAACTCAATTCACAATAGCTAGATTGTGGAACCAACCTAGATGCCCTTCAATAGATGAATGGATAAAGAAACTGTGGTATATATATACAATGGAATATTACTCAGCCATAAAGAAGAATAAAATTATGGCAATTGCAGGTAAATGGATGGAGTTGGAGGATAACATGCTAAGTGAGATAAGCTAATCCCAAAAAACCAAAGGTCAAATGTTTTCTCTAATAAATGAATGCTGATACATAATGGGGGGCGGGGGTAAGGTAAGGGAAGAATGGAGAAACTCTGGACTATATAGAGGGAAATGAGGGGAAGGGCAGGGGCAAGGGAAACGAAAGATGATGGAATGAGACAAACATCAGTACCCTATGTACATGTATGATTACACACATGGCATGACTACATTGTGTACAACTAGGGAAATGAAAATTTGTACTCCATTTGTGTACAATGAATCAAAATGCATTCTGCTGTCATGTATAACTAAATAAAACAAATAATTAAAAAATCTATTTCCATTTTTAAATTTGTTAATATAGAATACAGATATTATTGAGTCCAAAAAGTTCATATAGACAAACATACATGAGAAAGTTTTAAGAAATATGTATTGAAGCCAACCTACTTTTAATGATCAATTTAATGATGAAGGAAAAACAACATATTAGTTATAAAATTCCAAGCACCTAAATTCATGCTTTGTCAAAGATATTCTGAAATATCACTAAAATTGAACCCAAGTTATAATGACTGCTCTTACTTAGTCCCCACAGGATAAACTTGGATACATTTATTCACATTTTGCTAAACCTGGGTCAATACAATAAAGGTAGATAAACAGAATAAAGAATTCTTCAACATATTACAGTATTACACTCAGGAAAATATTTTACTGATCTCCACAACAGTCCAGATTTCATTTACATTTGTTATTGACAGCCCCAGAATAGCAACATCTATTCTGTAGAGCAAATTAAGCAAGACCAGCCACTCTATTACTATGCAATAAAATTCATTAGTGAGTTAATAACAATTTCATTTCTACAGATGCCATTGGACTTAAAGGTCTCTTAACATTAAAAGATGCTCTGTGTTGAATCTGATTACAGTAAAATAACACCATAAAATATATTTTGAAGACCTCCATCAGTATTTTACATTTATTTTCTTAGACAATGATCACCACTCATAATTCCTGAATACTCAACTGAACTTTTCTCAAATACCACACTTGAAGTGATTCTTTATAAAGATAGATTTTTTAAAATCTTAGTAAGTTAATAAGCTCTAAATCAACTTTACTATCTAATTAAAACTACACTGTTAGGGGAAAAATCACAAAATTCTAATTCCTCTCAGATGGTCTCTTAACTGTCTCCTTCAGTTTTTTAGACCACTTTCATACAGAAGTGAAAAAATTTCAAGTCTCCATAAATGTGTATTTTACTCTTCAATTGATATTCTTCGTTTTAAAAAGATGAAAAAAGAGAAACGAAAAAAATATGAACTATCTATAAACCCACAGTTGAGATAATTACAGAACATTTAACAACAACAAAAGTATAAGGCCATTTGACCATCCATTAAGTCATTTAAATCTATTTGGCTTTTTCTATATGATTTAAAAAACACAGCTGCAAAGCGGAGTATATCAAACACCATAGTTAAAAAAAAATGAGATCGTGGTACTTGGAGAATAGGTCAAAAGAACAACTGTGGAGAGGATGCAGTGTAGGTGTGTCTAAAAAACTTTTTCTAAGTTTTTAAAAATAGTCCACTATATTGCTAAGATGAGTTAGTGAAGCACATACCTGTCCCTTTGTTGAAAAGTAATTCTCCCTGAAGTTCTTGATGCTACTACATGCCCACAGTTTACTGAGCAGTGCAAACTACCATGCTGTAAAAGAGAATGTTTCCACTCCCTCAGAGCCATTTTTTCTAATTCTAAGGGTAAAAAAGCCTGGAGACTCTAATCTTCTCTAATCTTCCAAGGAGCCAAATGCCTACTTCCCAGGATTCAGGCTTACCCTCATTCTTAACATTCCAGGATAAAAGATAAGTTCCTTCATTGGGAAAGTCAGTGTACTTCTTTCTCTCCTAGAGTTCAAAGTTTCCTAATTTTAAACCTCCTCACCTTTAGTTCAATCCATGCACATTCCCCAACCATGCAGTCCTGTTGGGATCAAGGACGGAGCAAAACAAGATGCTCTCTGAATAAATACACACTCTATTCCCTAATCCAAGTGTCTTATTTTTCTGTGTACGTGCATAAAATGGAGAATTAAGTTAGCATAAGGTAATTTTCAGAGTACTGGTAGAACAATATCTTGGATCCTTACAGTTTCAGACTTCACAGTTGTTTGACCATATCTGTGGGGCATGCACTAACTTGATAAGTGCTGTGCAATTAGGAAATGCCCACTTTATTTGCTGTAAACCTCCCATCTACTTATTTATAAGATAAAAAAATGAGATGGCTTTTAATAGCATTCTCTTAAACACAGCCTTACTTAAAACACTATAATTTATTTTTCCCACCCCATAAACTTAAATATGCTACTATGAAAACAATGAAAAAACAATTAAAATTCGAAATACAGGACAAAAAAAACCCTGTATTCAAATATATGGCTCTCTTTTTTGGCATTTTGAGAAAAATACAGGGATAATTATATCAGATTTCCTGGGGACACTAAATTTCATGTTCAGCTTTCATAAAAAATAGTTTGTACAGTACAATTTTATCAACATATTTCTACAACTATGTAGTCAACAAATGCTTGTAGTGGTAACTAAACTTATTAAATATATCCACCAACTGCTTAACCAAATCTCAGCTAATAAAAAGATTCAAGGGCTCACACTCATAATCCCAGAGACTTGGGAGGCTGATAGATAGGAGGATTTCAAGTTCAAGTACTGACTCAGCAACTTAGCAAGACCCTATCTCAAAATAGAAAATCAAAAGGACTGAGATATAGAGCATGATAAAGTGACCTTGGGTTCAATCCCCAGTACCAGAAAAGAAGAACAAAAAAGAGAGTCAATGCATCTTTCTATAAAATAAATAAACAGGTGTAAAATTAATTTCTGGTATTTAAGGTAAAATATTATGAATAGCATTCTAAAGCATTTGCTATGGCTTTAGAAAAGTCAGAAAAATGTCACAAGCAATTGTTTTAGATATACTTGTTTTAGTGTAACTCCAATCTATATTCCAATATAATTAATAAAAATAAACAGTATAAAATAAACATGTATGCAGATTTGGTTTCATTTTCACGAGAATACATGAAAATATTGAAAGTATGAGGTATCTAACAGAAGCAAATATTCTAAAATAGGTTCAACTTTTTATATTATTAACTTGATAATTATGTATTGATTATAATCAGTGAAATGATTCAAAAACAAAATTAAAGCAAGTTACATACATATATAACAACCTGCTTTACTTATATGTACTAAGAAAATATACATTGATGCATTGGGTACATGTACAGAAAGCATATAGCCAAAGTACAACAGTAATAACTGTTTTGATGTGAGACATTTTGGAGAATTGAAATAGAACAACTATGGAAAATCACAAGATTTGGTCATTAAGCTCCTTTTTGCTGAACAATGTAACTATTTAAAGAAAAACAGGTTCAGGGAAAAAACCAAATTATTTGTTTTAGTTACATGTTTTCCAAGATTATGCATAACATTCTTTTCGTTTTGATTTAAAACTTAAAATGGGAAGATAAGAAGGAAAAGAGAACCGTTGTGGCACAATTACATGCCTATGATGTACAATTCCCATCAATGTGACAACTGGAACTGAGGTGGACAAAGGATAAAACGAATTATTATTTTCCATCAGCAGAAAGACTGGTAATAAAAGGATTTTTAAAAAATAAAAACTTAGGTCTGTCCTAGGAGATTTTATAAAAATTTGCTTAACAACAAAAAAGCAGAAGATAGGTCTGTGAAGTGTACAAGGAGAGATATAAGTGAGTTTATATCCTCAAAATTTCTAAACATTTTGAGAAAAACTGTTCCGCAGTATTCTTGTCTGTGCTGTAATTTCAGAAATCACTAGTTAACAGTTTAAAAGCCTTTTAAAGTGCTGAAATGCTTACTTATGTGTATCTACCTGTATATGTCAGTAGAAAACTGAATATACTTTAAGGGAAGGAGCACTGGAGTTGAGGCACTGTGGTGGGGGGGAGGTAATTCATTAGCCTTCTAATTTCATTTCTTTACACTATTACTTGTTACCAAAATGTATTAGTTCAGTAACTTGAAAAATCTCAAAGACTTAAGGGGAAAATTATGTCATTATCCATAAAGGAAAAAATAATACTAATATTCCTCATTACAAAGTATTCCCCTTTCAAAGAAAGGAGAATATTAAAAGGTTAATAAACTTGTATATAAAATTTTAAGAATATAACTGAGTGTTCATATGATAAGCTGTATTTCAGAAAAATGAAAATTTTCTCTGCTTTTAAAAATATGAATTTTTAAAAGGGTTCAAAAGTTATTCCCTCCGGGCTTAAGAATAAAAGAAAGAAATAAGATATTAACTTGAAATAACTTATGACACAACTGATATGTCTGTATCATAAAATAGCTTTGTTGGAGAGAGAATGTAGGATAAAATAATTTACCACTTACAACAGGAAGAATTATAACTAGAGGAAATAATAAGAGTAAATTTACATAATGAAATATCTTTAAGGGCAATACATGCATTCTTTCATTGTTCTTTATAGCCCAAAGGGGGAAATTAAATACATTATAAAAGTAATAAAAGCCACCTTTAGTGGCATTACACATCTTCAGTTGTTCTTCCGTCAGCCTCAATACTAATGACTTTTCTTGAAGATGTTCTGCGCTCTAATCCTTTAAGAATAAGTTCAGACATAACAAGAGTCCCTACCCTCCCATTCACTTATTCATCGACCACTACATAAGCACTAACTGTGAGCCAGGTACTGGTAAGGCTGTGAGAATTACAGTGGTGAATGAAACCCAGAGATAGCACCTTTTCTATAGGGACTTATGATCCCATAACAAGTGACTGTACTCCAAAACAGCTAGAAAAGTGTAAAACTATAGCTCACTATATGAAGAAGATATACACAGTGTCTCTGCTGTGCATACTAGTGATACGAAAGAGGAAAGTTAAAAAAGAAATGAGATCTCAAGGATTTAGCAGAGGATAACTTAAGTAAACAGAATACCAATATGTGTGAGGCAGAGTGAACAAGTACAGAAAAGTTCAGAGGTAAGTGGAAGGACTTTATTATGATGAGGGGGGAAAGAAAGCTTGGGGGTGAGAGGTGGAAGTGAGGGACAGTATGTGATGGAGGGAGGTAACGGTCAAAAAACAGGGGAAACTCTGAGTTTTGAAGCATTCTAATGCCAAACTGGAGCTACATTTTGAAAGAATCATTCTAGCAGCTGCAGCATATAAACCAGGTAGAAGACGGCCAGAATAGATGTAGGTTGAGCAGCTGGGAAGGTGGCTAGGTAGTTCAGAAAGACTGCTGCTAGGACTGAGTGATGGTGGTAATGGTGGATAAAAAGGAGAACACAGAGAGAAATGGGCATATTTGAGAAATACTTAGGAGGTAAAATGGATAGGCCTTAGTGAGGAAACACAATTGAGACTGAGGGAGAGAGAGTTGATGAGGATGACTTTTAGTTTTCTGGCAACTAAATCCATAGTAGTGCCATTCACTGAACCAAAGAATAATGGAATACCACTGGTTTGGGAAGGATTATAAACTTGGTTCACACATACTACATTTAAGGTACTTGTGGAGAGGCTACACAGTATCATATGGGTCTAGATTTCAGAAAAGAGCTCTGGTTTGGGAATATACACACAAGTTATTTCTGCAAAGATTGTAACTGGAGTACTAGGAAATCACTAAAAGTGCAAAATCTTAAAAAGGTCTAGGACAAGCCAGATAGAGAAGGAAGAAGTTACCAAGAAGACACACAAAAAAGAATTGGCCACTTGGGCATAGTGGCACACACCTGTACTCCCTAAGCAACTTAGTGAGATTCTACCTCGAAATTAAAAAAAAAAAAAAAAAAAAAAAAAGGCTGGGGATGTAGCTCAGTGGTAAAGTGCTCCTGGGTTCAATCCCCAGCATCCCCCCACCCCCCGCAAAGTAATGGTAAAAGAGATTAGAGAATAGAGGAAAAACAAGAAGGAAGAGTTTTGCATCACAAAGGCCAGAAAAGTAAGGTAAAAAGTGAAATCAGCTGGGCACACTGGCACATGCCTGCAGTCCAAGCTACTTAAGAGACTGAAATAGAGAATAAGACCAGAAGGTTCAGACTGGCTGGGGCAACAAAGTAAGACCCTGTACCATGAAAAAAATAAATTAATTAAAAAACTGAAGAAAAAAGTGAAATCAGCATTTTGCATCCTATTTTCACTTCTATGACCTCTACAGAATCTTTTGGTTATTTTGCTTTCAACTATGAGTACTTGTATCAGAAAACCTTGCTTTTAAAAATAATCATTTTATTAATGATATAGGATTGATAGTTAAAATCTACAAATCAACTTTAGCTTTGGTCTTTGAAAGGCAAAAAGAACAGTGGACTCTCTAAATGAATATAGTTTTCATGTTTCTGAATCAGGGATGACCAATGACCATGTGATGTTTGTAACCATACTTTATAAGTCTAGTAGCAGAAGTAATATAAATAAGACACAGAAAATGAATTTTTTTTCTATTTAAGAGAGATGATTTTGTCACCTCAAAAATCAATTTCTTTCTCCAGTTATTTTAAGATAAAACATTTAAGAGTAACCGCTTTTTCAAATAATGTTGTAGAATGAAAAGTAAATGCAAAGATGGCCAAGGAAATGAACAGACACTTTACAGAGGAATATCTACAAGCAATAAACAGATTTATGAAAAAATGTTCAACATCCCTTGTTATAAGAGAAATGCAAATCAAAACCACCTTAAGATTTCATCTTACCCCAATTAGAATGCCTTTTATTAAGAATACAGGCAACAACAGGTGTTGGCGAGGATGTGGGGAAAAGGGTACACTCATACACTGCTGGTGGGAGTGCAAGATGGTGCAGCCACTCTGGAAAGCAGTGTGGAGATTCCTTAGAAAACTTGGAATGGATCCACCATTTGACCCAGCTATCCCACTCCTTGGCCTATACCCAAAGGACTTAAAATCAGATTACTACAGTGATGCAGCCACATCAATGTTCATAGCTGCTCAATTCACAATAGCTAGATTGTGGAACCAACCTAGATGCCCTTCAATAGATGAATGGCTAAAGAAATTGTGGTATATATACACAATGGAATATTACTCAGCCATAAAGAAGAATAAAATTATGGCATTTGTAGGTAAATGGATGATGTTGGAGAATGTTATGTTAAGTGAGATCAGCCAATCCCAAAAATCCAAAGGCCGAATGGTCTCTCTGATAAACGAATGATGATGCATAATCTGTGGGGGGAGTGGGGGGTGTGTGGCAAGAATGGAGGAAGGATAGATAGCATAGAGGGAAGGGAGGGGTGGGGTCGGGGGGGGGGGTAAGAATATTAACAGAATGTGTGACAGACATCATTGCCCTGTGTACATGTATGAATGCATAGATGGTGAGATTCTACTTTGTGTACAACCAGAGAAACAATAGCTGTACTCCATTTGTGCTCAATGAATCAATAAGCAAATTAAAAAAAAAAATTTTTTAAAAGACATTAATCTTGGGCTGAGGTTGTGGCTCAGTGGTAGAGTGCTTGCCTGGCGTATGTGAGGCACTGGGTTCAATTCTCAGCACCACATATAAATAAATGAATAAAATAAAGGTCTATCAACATTTAAAACAAATTAAAAAAAAGACATTAATCATCAGACTCTTTCTGAATGTATTCAGAAAACACCCCTTTAAAACACTGCAAAAACTTACATTTGCAGAAGGTGAGGGAAAGGTGAAATATAGGGGAATGATATTGTCAAATTATATCATTATATTGTGTACCTAATATGAAACAATGAATTTCATCATTATGTACAATTATACTATACCAATAAAATATGAAAAAAGCTTACATTTGGGGGCTACTTGAAATAAATGTTTTCATTTATCAATGATAAAATATTCTAGTTAATGAGACAAATATTTATCTAATTAACTTTCAGAGAGAAAGGAAAACTTAATAATTGGTGATAATATAGCACTCGGTATGAAGACAATCAGTAAAATAGATCTTGTTCTTCCATTAATTTCAGCTGAAAAATAAGCATTTGTTAGTACTCCAAATACATAGTACAGTGATGCTTACAGTGCTAAGGAATTGCCCTTGAAGTATAATATTCAATTTTTAAAATCTAAGTACTAAATTCATAATTATAATTAAATTATTGAAAAATTTTCATTATACTTTTACCACAAATTCCTTCTATGATAGGATATTCTCTTGGTCTTTTCTTTAACCAAATTTTTATATCAACTATCATCCCCCAGACATGTGACCCAAATGGGAAGTGAATGAACTTCCTTTATTTTTATTCTTTATGTGGATAATAAATGGCTGTGAAATTGAGAAATGAATGAATGCGTAAATGAATAGCTTCAATGCCTTATCCTCCTCACCCTCAAAAAGGAATACTTACTGTTCATGAAAGAGATGTACATAAAATAAAGTATTAACTGTTTTTACTATATTAGTTGTACATAGATATACTGATGTAATTCTTTACAGAAATAAAAATTCTAGGTAGATACTTATAATATATTAACTAAAATGTAAAACAGAGAACTAACAGTACCCAAAATTACTTTTACCAGTGAAATATGGCAGATAAGTAATTTCAATTTGATTTAAGATTCAGCAGAACTTTGTCAGTGGGAGAGAGGTTTCAAAAGTAGAGACTTAGGGAATGCTTCCTTTATAGTTAAAGGATTTTCTTATAGTTAAAAACACCAGAAATATTACTTTAGTTAGACCATTCCTGGTGGTAAAGATGAAAGAGAAATATCTTTAGTTCTTGTGCTTATAATTAATGTCTCCTTAAGAATCATGCTTTTCTATTCCTTTGTGTTTATGCCTCATGGGCTTGGAGGAACAACAACAACAACAAAAAATCACATAATTTACAATGAAAAGTCATGTTAGACAAATTTGTTATGACAGAAAAATTGGTACCAAGACTAAGAGATGCTTAGGATAAAAACTATTATAAAGTGAAGGGACAATGGAAATTTTCATCATTAAGGTTAGCATGATAGAATTTACTTTGATTATACGTAATTTTCTACTTTCATAAAACAATGCTAAGAAACAAAAACAATTCCCTTCAGATAGTAGTAAATTAAATTAATCTAATAATATTAGTCAATTTTTAAAGGTGGTTTCTTAATTAAAAACAGAAACATCCACTAATAACTTATAAACTTTAGGGAAAGAAAACAAAAGATACATATATAAATAAAAAAAGGCTGATATTTAGCATTGATCCAAGGTTGAAGATTTTTTCCTCTAAAATAAGAGTCTTTTATTCTTCCAATTGGAGGTAGATTTTGAGTAAGAATATGCTAAATAAAAGTTTTAACTCTTTTGACAATGTGAAAAAAGAACAAATTAACTTTCAAGGATGTTATAATCTGAGGAAGTTCCTAATTTCTTTCCCTACAGCTGTAACAAAGTTTGTGTAATAAGAAAAATCTCAATGGAGTTAAAGCATCAATTATTTTCCCATTCTGCAAGTTACACAGGAGGAGGGGAATTATTAACAGGAATGATAAAACTGTACTTGCATTTGATAACACAAAGAGAGGCTTACAAATGAGACGTCTCATTAGTTTGAGCAGATGGATCAAAATTAAAGGCTGAATCGCCAACTTTTAATTTCCCAGTAGCCAAGAAGAGCTTGAAGTCTTGCAGAGTAGGACTGTTGAAAAATCAACATGAAAAGATTTTCTCCATCTGTCATCACACATGCCTGAGTGGAACACAACTGCCTCCTACTGTTTTTAATACTTTTAAGGCAAAGCTGCACATAAAATCTATTAAGTACAGGAGCACACAAGTTTAGATGATTGGTATACTGAAGTCCATGGAATACTATTATCAGAGAGTATCAGCATGGCTTTTGAACAAGAAATTTCTCTGTTCTAATGTAACTCAAATGGGGAGAAACAATGAATCCATATGTATACTTAAGAGGAAATTGTTAATTTTTAGCATAAGAAACTGATTAGTTGCCTGAGAATCATTTTTTTTTAAATGGATGCATATTTCAATCTTCTCAATACTGATCTGAAAAGTAACTGCTCTGATAAAATCAAAGTACTTAGGGAAAACAAACCAGGAAAATATCCAAGACATTAAACAATCTGAAGGTAAGAAACAAAAACAGATAAAGTCCCGAGTATTCACTGAAGGAATTTTTTTTTTTTAATTAGGAGAACAAGAATGGCAAATGGGGTATGAGGGAAAATACAATATGTTTTCTTGATGTAGATTAGAGTGCCATACATTTTCTTACTACTATCTACTAACAGCTAAGATATATCTAAATGGCAACATAATACAGTTGAAGTTTAAGCACATAGCCCCATAAGAAATAAGTGGATTTTCCCTTAATAACAAAGAAAAGCAAATATGTAGTTTCCTGCTTAAAAAAAACAGGTAATATGCAGTTAGTAATAACTATAATTCCAGAAGTAAATTTCTGACTTTGTTTTTTCTCTATATATGCATAAACATGTTACAAATAATTTTCTATATTTGCATGTACAACAAAATTTTTGAAAAGAAAGTCTCTTATAATGAAGCATATGTAAACTTTAGTCAGCAATGTTCAACAGAATAATATAATTGAAGAGTTAATTTAGCTGTCAGTTTTTTAAATGAAAGAAAAGGCTGTTGAACTACATATTTTTCATTTTCTGACAGATGGATGCACAGAAATTCATTTACTTAGAATTATCATTTGAACCCTACACAGAGAGCAAGTGAGCAAGTGAGATCATCTTGATCCTCAGTTATGAGTGGAGAAAAAAACAGTTCGGAAATTCCACTGTACTGGAAGTTGTTTGCTGATCTGATAACAAAAGCATAGGATATACTAGTACAGTTTAGTTAAGATGTCTCTTCAAGAATTTTTTAAGGGAAAAATAATCTTCTGAGGGATTTTAAGTCCCTGAAAACAAACCCCAATGTGATTCTGAATATAAATATAAATGACTAAATAATGAGGATTGTCAACGTTGCTGAAACATTATCTACCCTAACCTCAAATTCAAAATGTGCATAAGTCATGATTTTCAAGTACCTACACCATAATTTTGGTACTAGACATATTCTTGATAAGCTGCAACTTACCAAGATAAATAATTTTATAGGCCAAATAGTACCTGACAGATTAGCTTGCAAACAGAAGACTTAAACAGAACAATTCTTTTGAAAAGATTGATACAGTGAAAATTTAAGTTTTGAGCAATTTATCTAGAACTATTCATATAATATAGGAAATTTGAAGAAGTGAAAATGATAGAGCTTTGTTTTTGAATTATATTGTAAAATAACTTTTTTAAAAAGGATTTTATAGCTTTTATTTAGCAGGTTTTGGTACTGGGTCCCCACAGAAGACAAGAGAGTTACAGATGATTATTATACAGAGTGTCTGCCAGACTTACGCTCTTAGAAAACAAAATAGAGTCTTCTACGGACCTTTTTAGAATTAATCCTTTAAAAATGTTTTTATCAGTGCATTACAGTTACAAATAATATTAAGGTTCATTTTGATATAACCATACATGCCTAGAATATGATTTGCTCCATTTCAGTCCCCAGTGCTTTCTCTTTCCCTCCCTTCCTCCTCCCCTCATTCTGCTTCCTCTATTCTACTGGTCTTCCTTCTATTTATTTATCATTTTATAAATTGATGTTTTATAGATATACATAAAAATGGAATTTGCTGTGGTACATTCGTAAATGCACACATTATAATCTAATCAATTTCATTCCGCACTTCCTCCCTTCCTGTTCCTCTTCCTTCCTCAATCCCCTTCCTCTACTTCTTCTACTACACTGATCTCCCTTCTATTTGTAAAATGACTGTTAGGACCATTAACTTGTGGTGAATGCATTAATGATAAAGATCACTGTCTTATCAGATCAATATTTATGATCTGAAGGCTTTATAATACTACCAACACTAGAGGCAAGTTTTAAGTAGTGGGATATAGTCCAAATACGTTTCAAATTTCCCATGCTCCTTATCTCACTATTATGTTATATTTGATGACAAAGCAGTTCATCACAATCAAATCATATTTATCACAGAATACATGATGCCATACTAGCAGCCAAACCAAAAGTGTTCCCTCATAATCAGACTTTCTTGGTAGGAATCGTCCTATCAAGAAATCTAAAAGGACAACATTGCATAGAACACATGGATTACAATTTTTAAATATGACATCTTTAGGCAAAGCATATGTTTACACTTTAATGTTATTGTTTCTATTGATGGATTGGTCATATTTTTGAACCAGAAAAATACAATAGCTTAGAGAAGCTATAGGAATATGAGGAAAAAAGAATAGGGAATTGGGAGAAAATGCATTTAAGAAGTGGAAGAACATATACCACAGAAGCTACCTTCGGTAGTAGAATTAGCAGTGATTATTTTCTCCCCCAACTATTGCTTTCTTGTGTTCCCAAGGGTTAAATGTGTTAAGTTCTTTCTTTATTCAGTTTCTTTTATACTGATCATATTGAAACCACATTTTAATTAAACTAGAACAGGGGCCAAAAGCCCATAGGGTCACAGTATGTAAAAAATCTTCAGGGAAGGATAGGTGTTTCTAATTGTAAATAACTGCACACTCAAACCAAAATATGAAAAAAATGGTATGCATATCTGGGTTATTACAATTGTGAATTAAACGTAATAATTGACAATGAAGAACAGAACTCATTAGTATGACACTGTGTCTGAACATGCCTTAGGATTGAAAAAAAATTCAAAATGGCAAAGGCATATTAGGTCACAACTTTATATCACACTACATTTATAAGACTGCTCCTAAGAAATAGCATACATTTATATAATCTAATGTAGCTCTCGGGTGACAAAAAGACGTTGTAATTCATTTGGAAATATATTCTTAGAGTCATATGGCAAGACCATAAAATGTAGCCATTTGAGTCCTAAATCCCTTTTAGGGAACTTATAATATGTAAATTCATTTTTTTTTCTTTGAAGTACTGGGGATTGGACCCAGTAGTGCTCCACCTCTAAGCCACAACCCTAGACCCCATTTATTCTTAAATTTTGAGACAGGTCTTGAAAAGTTGCCCAGGATGGCCTTGAACTTGTGATCCTTCTTACCTCAGCCTCCTGAGTAGCTGGGATTACAAGTATTTGCACTATGCCCAGCATAAGTAAATTTTTACACAGAAAAAAAAAAACTGGTAGAAAGATCATCATTAGAGCAGCACTGCCATTACCAACAGAATATTGCAAACATTTAAAATACTCGATAATAGACAAATAACCAATAATAAAGGAATAGCCAATGTCAGGTTAACAGCAAAGGAACAATGTGAAGTTTTATTAACAAAAAGACTTGTACTGAAATCCTGGTGCCAGCCTTAACTAACTGTATGATCTTAAGAAAGTGCTTAACAGGTTATATATTCATCTCTCCTTTTAAAAAATGGAAGTAATCATGTGTATGTCAGAGGATTGGGAAAATTAAAAGTCCAAACAGATTTATATGGTATCTGAAAATCAGAACCTGATAAAAGACTCCTTTTTCTTGCTTGTGGACAATAAGATAGTGAAGATCATATAGGTACATTATAATATGCTTATTAGTCATTAAAGAGTGAATATAAAATTTGTATATTCAGTATTATTATAATTTACAATGGATTATAAATAAAAGTAAAAACTGCTTGAAAGAGCAAAATGAAAAGCTGCCTGTGTGAATGGATAAAAGACTAGAGGGAAATGTATAAAATTACAATAATGATAGTAAAATGGTAAAATAACAAAACTATTTTTAGAATGACATTTTATTTTTATAATTAAAAGAATGCAGGAAATATGTAGGTATTTCTACAAAGCCTAAGTAAATCCTCCTATTATGGAAAACAAACATCATCGCAAATCATTCAAGAACAGAAATTGAAATTGCAGCCTACACCTTGTTTCTTAGGAGACACAGCCTAAAGAAGGGTCACAGTTAATCTGCTCTAATTCTTGTTTGGAGCAGCACAGATCTGGATACAATCTCAGATATCAAAGTCAGTCCATAGGCTCTCAAACACACATTACACAAACACAGTGCAGTTTTGGCTAGATGTGAGTACAAGAGAAGATAACTTAGCATTGACACTTTTGAAAGAGCTGGAACTCATGGATGACATGACAGGACACAAAGACGGAGAGATAATACTTTTTGCCAACTTCTGGCTCAGCCATGTTCAATTCCTAGGTTCCTCATGTTCTAGAAAAACCAGCCCCTAATCTCTAAAGACATCTTTTGGTATCCCATTCAAGTCTGTCTTTAGTAACTAGCACCAGATTTATCACAATAAATCAAAATTTAGTATAAGAAAGCCTTCCTTTAGTCAGTTTTGATTCTGAAAAGCAAAGTAATGAGTGAATCTACACTAAAATTGGAAAAGCTGGCAATAAGACCCCACCTCTACTAACCAAATATCTCCATCCAACATCTGTGCTTTATACATCAAGATTTCTAAGGAGACATCATAGTCCCTATTATAGTGAGGGTACTATGCCAGAAAAGAAAGATGAGACAATTTTCCTTGGATCCCTTAAATTACAGCATTTATTTAAATTTTTCTCCAATTGAAACTGCTTCCTTTCTCAACATTTAGGGATAAGGTGCTGCATTTTATTGTTCAAAGACTTTCTTTTAATTATAAGATCATATTTAAAAATCTGTAGTAGTATAATAAATATATTTAAAGAACAATTATATGCAAGGCACGGTGGTGCATGCCTATAATCCCAGTGGTTTGGAAGGCCAAGGCAGGAAGAGTACAAGTTCAAGGCCAGTCTCAGTAACTTAGCAAGACCCAGTGTCAAAATAAAAAATAAAAAGGTCTGGGGATGTGGCTTAGTGGTTAAATGTGCACCTGGATTTAATCCTTGGTACAAAAAGGAAAAAAGGAAGGAAAAAAAAAAAAGAACAATTATAAACAGCAACAACTATAGTCCTAAAAAGGAAAAGAGTGACATATAGGTTTAAAGGCCTTTAAGTAGCCATGCTACTGTCAGTAAGTGCATTATTAAGCTACTTAAGTACATTATTTGGAATTGACAACCATACATATTTTACACAGATGTTTTCACATGGGTACATGAATTTGTCATTCTTACTAAAACCAGTCTGCAAAAACTGCCTTTTACTCCCCACAAAACAATTTATTCCAATAAGAAGTAATCCTACGATCCCCAATAATGTAGCAAGTAGAAGAATCAGCCCTCTTACTGCATAAGGATCCATGGGTTCCTTATCCCTGCTTTCCACATCATGATTCAAGCAACTACTAACAGAAAATCTTTTTTTAACAATCACATCTACACTGAACACATATAGACCTTTCCTTTTCATTATTCCCTAAACAATACAGTATAGCTACTTACATACTATTTACATTGTGATTAGGTGTTACAAGTACTCTAGAAATGATTTAAAATATATAGGATGATAACATAGGTTAAATGCAAATGTTATGTGTTTTATATAAAAGACTTAAACATCCATAAATTTTGGTATCTTTTGGGAGAGCTACTTTTCTGGTAAGTGCTAATTAAATAGAAAAAACAATTATTAATATCCTTAAGTAGAGGGGCAATACAATAACATTCCTATTAGTAGCTTTTTAAGATTTTTTTTTTCCTAATATTTGCAAGGTTGTTCAATTACAAATGATACTGAATGAGTGATAGGTGTTTTTCCTGGCTAGAGTCAAAAGATAAAACATCCATTACATGTTACATAGTAAAGTATTTACATTTTAATTTCAATACTTAAAAAGAAAAAAATCCTTAGCAATACTAATTTACAGTGAAATCTATCACAGATTTAAAAAATTTTCTT
This sequence comes from Glaucomys volans, assembly GCA_020662805.1. Classification (NCBI taxonomy): domain Eukaryota; kingdom Metazoa; phylum Chordata; class Mammalia; order Rodentia; family Sciuridae; genus Glaucomys; species Glaucomys volans. The sequence continues at coordinate 286,305 of JAJEJO010002871.1, forward strand.
GTGATGGAAGAAACACCATCAAAATTAAAAATTTTGATATAAAATATTAGCTTGTAGTTCAAAACAAAAGGGAGACCCAGAATAGCCAACATAATAGTGAAAGAGAAGAACAAAATCAGAGGAAAAGAGCAAGCTTTATTTTATAAAGAACCTCATTTTCTTCATCTGTCAAGTGAGGATAATAGTACCAGCCTCAGAGGCTGCTGAAAGAATTCACTGAGATAATGAATGTAAGATAATATTATCAGTTTCAGGCATTTATTAAGAGCTAGAGAAAAAAATAAGAACTAGGAAAGATCAGGCATATTATCATTCTTAATATTTTTCAATCAATTTAATATTAATTAAAAATAATCTGGGTTTATTTTTCAATTAAAATAATATTAATAAATTTAAAAGTTTAAAACAAATATAGGAGGGCCCAAAATAATGATGAAAGGAATAAGAAAAAAAAATTATTCTCAAAACTAATCATATTTTGTTAAGATTAGTTAGAAAAATGAATTTTAAAACTGCTTCCTGAAAATAGACAAAATGTTTCCAGGGTGCTTACTAGGTGGTGTCCCATGCTATGAAGTCCAGTGTTTTATATACTGGTGCTGCAGATAAGATTTAGTCTGGCCGGGCACAGTGGCACATGCCTGTAATCCCAGCACTTAGGAGACTGAGGCAGGAGGATTGAGAATTCAAAGCCAGCCTCAGCAACTTAGCGAGGCCCTAAGCAACTCAGTGAGACCCTGTCTCTAAAAAAAAAAAAAAAAAAAAAAAATACAAAATAGGGCTGGGGATGTGGCTCAGTGGTGGAGTGCCCCTGGGTTCAATCCCCAGTACCCCCCCCCCAAAAAAAAGATTTAGTCTGGGGGAAAAAAAAGGTTCTCATGCACTTAAAAAGAATTTATAAAAGTGAAAAAGCCCGAAAAACACATTACATGTCATAAAGGTTAACACTGTACATATAAATAAATAAATCCTTTCATAAAGCTACCCAAAGAAACATAAAAAATTGAACGATGATTAATTTTTATATAAGCAATTATTATTATTCCACTTTTTATCTGGTAATCTTGACCAAAAAGTTTTGGATGAAGAAGAGTTTAAAACAAAATTGCAATAACAGAATGTGTGACAGATACCATTGCCCTGTGTAAATGCATGAGCGCACAGATGGTGTGACTCTACTTTGTGTACAACCAGTGAAACAATAGCTGTACTCCATTTGTGTTCAATAAAAAAAAATAAATTAAAAAAAAAAATTGCTATTTTCTTTCTTTTTCTTTTTCTTTGCAGTGCTGGAGATCTAAATCAGGAATTTGTGCATGCTAGGCAAGCAACCACTGAACTACACCCCTATCCCCAAACTGCTTAATTCATAAACACCATAAAACAATACATAATGTTATTATATATACATATTTCAATTAATACAAATTCATAAAGACAGTAAGAATAATAAAACACTAAAAATTTCTATATTATGTAAGATGATATGGATTAAAATTTTTTGAGCTAATAGAGGTTGGTGCTTTTTCAAAGGATGAAAAGGAACAGAAATGTAAAAGAAGACTTTGGTTTTTGTATTAAAAATGTCAAACAAAATAGCATGACCTACTGATATTGGGATGTCAATATCATCTGTGATTATTTCAGTGCAATATGATTATTCATTGGGCTATAGCAATTATTAAGAAATAAAACCTTTGAGTCAGAAATTTTTATCATTAGGGAGCCTTTAAAAAATGATAAAATAAATTAAGTGTACCTGGTATCCAGCTTTTACTTGCTTCAAAACACTTTCATAGCATACTTCATCCATGTTATTCAACTGCTGCATCTTAAAGTTTTTAAAACATGAAAAATGTCAAACGAAAGTTATAAACTTACTAACTATAAATAAAACTTTGCCAATTATAATGCATCCTTTTATACCTCTCAGACTAGTATACACAGAAACAACAAATGCATAAAACCTCCCATAAGAAACAAGTACAATGCAATTGAAACTACAGATAAAATACTTCAAAGATTAAGACTGCCCTTTTTACCCATAGATAAGAGTGCCAAGTTTTAAAAGATAAGATCTTTAAAAATAATATGCTAGTTGGTTATAGATATTTTAGAATAACTTTTAAAGTTCTCTCTGCTTTCCCTAGAAAAGGCTGTTTTTCTTCTATTTCATTCTACAATCTATACATTTTTCCTGTTTAATTCTCAAAGTTGTGAGAACACTACAGGTGGAATGCCAAATGGCATATTGAGATGGAACCTAGGAAACAGACAATTTCTGTAATGTGTATGGATAGGAAAGCTATTCTTCTATAGAAACTGTTTTCAGATTAATTAAAAACCTAATGTACAAAGTGTGAATTAAGAAAGGAACTCATTTTTCCAATTAACAATAAAGAAGAATCTAACCAAAAAGGTAAGAATGGAATGAGAGGGTCATGCATATTTGAAATGATATGATGTGGATTTTTCGTTTCAGTAAAATAAGCATTTTTAAATTCTAGAAGTATTAAAACTGATAGTGGCTAAACAGATTAAGATGATCATAGAATAATTTATTTCCACCAATGATTTAAAAAACAACCCTATTATCACCAAATAAATCCCAATAACTTTTTCAGTAGACTTTGGGTTGAATTCTGTCCAAAGCCATTAGTCAAATTATGAACATTACAGCACTTTCTCGTATTCTTTTATAACAACTGGATCATATTATGAGTTTTGGAATCAAAGCGAGAAATCTACAAAGATTTCTTTTTATAATAAATGATAAGAACAACTGGTTATAAAACATATTGACAACACCCTGGGGGAATCCTTAATGGTTGCCCATTGCAAATTTCAAGTTAGTATAATACTAATAAGTTAATAAGACAAAAGTCTACATTTATTTAAAAAACCACAATTAACTGCTTATACTATATAAATATACAATATTTTAAACAGCTAAATTTCTAAACCTTCAAAATAATTGATAGCATCTCTTCTAACACCATTCCTTTCATGATTATGATGCTAATATACTGTGGTAAAAATTTTAATTAGTTCGAAAGGATTTACTAATTTGTATAATGCAGTTGAAAGATATAAGTTTTAGGATTGCTTAAAAAATCTGTAACAATTTTCTTCTAATAGCTCTGTGATAACCATCTGCTAACATTTGAATTATGTTAAATTCTGCTAATAATTTAAATTATAAAACAAAAAACAATCTAAAGCTACAAAGAAGCAGTTCTACATTTACCATTCTGATACATTACAATTAACTAAATAATCAAATATATATTAAACATGACTGAAAAAACAAGTATAAAGTAATACTACAGAGCACTTAAACAATGAAAGTTGAAATATTCATATAATATTACCATATCATGGTATTCACTTGTGAATAAATCTGAAAAGGATCCCTATAATTTGAAAGATCTCTCACGTTTATACAATGTAATTAGTGCACATAATCTGTTGTAACAGTCATTTCTAATATCTATTAGCTAAATATTTTACTTACAATAGTATAAGGTAAAAATGGTTCTATTTACAAATGAAATATTTTTTAGAAAGAAGTAAATTAACATAATAAAGAAGAAGTTTGACATGATAACACATGACTCCATCTTGTTCTCTTACTAAGGAGGTCAAATGACTGTGAATATTATCCTACAGCTATTTCTTCTAAAGAAAATATGGGTTGTTGAAGAGAATAATAGAAATTAAATTTTAAACACAGTAAAGTTTTCCTTCATATTATAAAATTAGTCTTTAATAAGCACTGAAATAGTGCAAGTGGTACTATTTAAATAGTACTATTTAAGGAATTAGATAAGCAAAGTTTTTGAAGCACTATACAGAATTTTAGAAATGACATTTATATGTATAATTAATATGATAATTATAAAACATTTTAAGTTAAACAGAATATCTCCCCTTGTGGTTGCTACCATGAAATTATTTTTCAATTACATAAGAATCTTATTATTTTGTTAAGATTTCATCAAAATATATATTACTGATTTAGTTAGAGGCCTTATCATCTTACAATGGGTTTCAAGCAAAGGAACTTTTTGAAATTTTAATAACTAAGAATACAAAATATACATTGAAAATAGCAATACAAACTACTACAAGCACCTTTCTGTAGGATGTAATCTATTACCAGTCATTGAGGAAGTGTGTTTAATTTTGTATTAGAAGGCACATTAGGACTGCTACTGAAATGCTCTTTTGCAGTCTTTATTCCCAGACAAGTATTCAATAGTAAGTCAACATAAATATTTTTTAGGAAAATCTAATTATTAAAATGAGTATTTTACCTTATTTGCACTTTTAATTCCCAAAAACGTCTGTCCAAGAGGTACTGGTCGAAAACGGCCATCGAAGTAGAAAAGTCCAATGTAGGGATTAACATGTAAAAATGTAGCAACATCAAGGTAGTTGGGTAAGGTTGCAGACAGTCCAAGAATCCTTATCATACTCTGTGTGGATTCAACCTATTTGGGTTATTTTAATAATTTTAATTAAGCGTGGGTTGTTTACATTAATTTAACTAAAAACATTATTATGTATCCTGTTAATAGGACATTCTAAAAACTGTAGAAGGAAATGAGTTAAGACATCAACTGAGGGTCTTATCATGCAAAACTCTATAGCTTATAATTGACAACCTTGATCCAATAGATACATAATAGAACTCTGCACTCTCTACTATTAAAAATATGCATAGGAATTTACATTTAAAAAGCGACTAAAATTTTTTAACAATGGAATGTATTAGGTCAACAAAAACTCTGTAAAGTCCCCAAAGTAAAAAACATATAGGCTAAATTCTCTGATCACAATGTAGTATACCTACAAAGATAATATTAATGTATGGTCAAAAATTTCCATTTAGTGCCACAGTGGCACACATAATCCCAGATGCTGGGGAGGCTGAGGCAGGACGATTCCAAATTCAGAGTCAGCCTCAGCAACTTAGCAAGGCCCTAAGCAACTTAGGGAGACCTGCCTCAAAATTAAAAAAAAAAAAAAAAAATTAAAAAATGGCTGGGGATGGGCTCAGTAGTAAAGTGCCCCTGGGTTCAATCCCTGGTACCAAACACAAAGGCCAAAAACCAAAAACCAAAAAACTTCCATTCAACTGGTAATTAAAACACACCATTATGATGCATGATGCTACTATCAATTTTATAGCAGGTTTTTTTTTTTAATTTACTTATTGATTCATTGAACACAAATGGAGTACAGCTATTGTTTCAAGGGTTGTACACAAAGTAGAGTCACACCATCTGTGCTTTCATGCATGTACACAGGGCAATGGTATCTGTCACACACTCTGTTATTAATTTTACCCCCCACTAGCCCCCACCCCTCCCTTCCCTCTATGCTAGCTATCTTTCCTCCATTCTTGCCATCTTTCGCAGGTTTTTTTTTGAGGAAGTGGTTGACAAATTAGCTCAGTCTAGGAGACTCAATGGGTATAAGCAAGTTAGTCCAATATGAATAATAGTAATACTTCCAGAGTCACTCCTCCATCAACACAGGATTAACACCTAATCTGAACGAACTAAGGATGCAGGAGTGAATAAGACACTGACCTACACAGGCACAGAATATACATAGAAACTATATAAATAGGGAGGATCAAAAACTGACAGAACTGGATGGAAATCAAAATACATACACATACAGAACACCTTACCATCAATTTGTCTTCACCAAAGAAATCATATGGATATCAGCAAAAACCCAAACCAAACTGAACCAAAAGCAGAGAATTCAAAATAATGGGATATTATCACACCTATTATTTAAGAAAACTCCTTCGTAATACACAGTAATTAGAATGATTTTAATTACAGTATAGTTCTATATAGTGCCCATAGCAATCTGTAAAAAACTAGAAGTTACATTTGGTTTTAAAGTTATTATTAAAAATACAAAATGTACTGAACAAATTTTTAAGTATTTGATGTTAAATACATGGTCCCCTAACAAACACCAGAGACATTTTTCTGCTAACAATCCATTACAAAACAACCAGGTTTTTAATCTAAAAGTATAACTTAGCATTTTAATACGATGAAGTCTCCTGAGAAATATTTTATTGAAATAGGAGTAATTTGGAATTTTATGTCCTAAACCAAATCCCAAAGCTCTATACACCACAGATATTTAACTAAAAAAAATTCATTGTTCAAAATTATATAAAAATAATTCTTTAAAGATTTACCATTAACTCAAAGATGAGGCACTAAACTTTCATAATGTTTCCCTCCACAAAAAAAATCTAAATATGGACAGTCTCCCTACTCATTGAAAGTAAAGTTATCAAGACAACTAATATCATATCAATGTTGCTAAATACAACAGATTTAAGATTTCTTATATTTCTATCTTTTCCAAATTTCTCCCCATCATTTCAAGTGTGTTGGGAATTTAGTCCCTAATCTAGCATGTAATTTCAGATCATGGACAGAAGCTTCACTGGAAAGGCTTACTGTCACAGTTCTACATTAGTAACAAATGAAGAATGATGTGAAACACTGCCATCTACGGGGCACATGTGGTAATAACAAAAACAAAAACAGGAACTTTGCTTTTATTAAATACTCATGAACACTGCACTAATACATATATAAGAATCACATACATGGTAGTCAACATGTACCTGTCTTCTATCAACAGATATGGAGAGGTGAAAATCAGACAGAAAGACCAGGATTTAATAATCTTTAAAATCCTAAGGAATTTAAAAATATTCTTAAGATAATGAACAATTATTTAACAAATGATTATGAGGAAACTACATAATTGAAATATGGTTACTTTATGAGGATGATAATGTGAAGGATGAATTAATATATTACATAATTATAAATTATATGTCCATATCATATACAACATATTATATATTAAGGCTTATTATATATTTATATAATTATACATAAAATATCCTGTAACATAACTTATATATCATTTATCATATTTATAAACTATAAATGATATAATTCTACATTTATAATTTATAAAAATATTTATGAAGATATGACCTGCTTTAAACACATACATGTTGCGTGCATATGTGTGTGTGTATGTGTACACACATACAGAAGGATTAGCAGCAAGACTGCATTCTATTTTTTCCCTCTATGAGGACAGAGGGGTACAGAAAATAAAGATGTCCTAGTTAAATCCCCTATAAAAACATGTGACGGACATTCTGTCAAATGTACTAATGCTTTTTACTTGGCCTCTAACATTTTATAGTTGCAGAAAATTCTTTTTCTGTGGGATGCTTTTAACCGGATGAACAAGGTCTAACAAGTTCATTGCAAATAAATGCAGAATGTATGGATTCATGTAGCATGGTTTCCTAAACAATTTTAACTAAGCTAAGTAAGTATCTAGGTATAAAATGAAAATATTTCATGATCAAAATAACTCTCTTTTGTGTAAAAAAATGCACTGCATATTTCTTTTTGAGTCTTACCTAAAATATCTGTACCAGAGCACAACCACTGTAGTAAAAAAGGACCTGGAGACACTTCTCCACGCTTCAACTGTTTTACAACTAACTGTACCTGTGAAATTATTCTTAAATTGGATGTTAGCTAAAATATGTAATTTTTATAAATCTGCTCTGAACATTTCAACTTTCTATTTTGTGTACATGTATACACATTTTAATTTATATGATAAAAGTGATCATATCCCTGATTGCTAAATATATATCTAGCATATACAAAAAACTTAATACCTAAAAAAGTTCAAATAATAAATGAGCAAAAGAACTAAATAGGCATTTCTCAAAAGAAAATACACAAATGGACAATAAATACATGAAAAAACGTTCAACATTAGTAGCAGTCAGGGAAATGCAAACCAAAACTACACTAAGATTTCATCTCACTAGTCAGAATGCAATTATCAAGAACACAAATAGTAACAGATGCTGGGAGGTATGGGGGAACAAAAGGTATACTCATGCATTGTTGGTTGGACTGCAGATTAGTACAATCACTCTGGAAGCACGATAGACATTCCTCAAAAAACTAGAAATGAAATCATGTTTATGACCCAGCTATTCCACTCTGAGGTGTTTATACAAAGAACTAGTATCAGCATACTATAGCAAAATACAGCCACCTCAATGTTTAAAGCAGCACAATTAACAAAAGTAAAATTATGAAATCAGCCCACATGCCCGTCAAGAGATGGATGAATGGATAAAGAAATTATGGTATGTAGGCACAATGAAGTTTTACTTGGCCATAAAAAATAATGAAATTATGGCATTTGCTGACGAATGGATGGACACAGAAAATATTATGATAAGAGCAATATGGCAGACTCAGTCTGGGGTTGGATGTTTTCTATGTGGAAGCTAGAGCAAAATAAGGGGGAAAAATGTGGGGGCGGTAATCACATGAAAACAGAAAAGATCAGTGAAACAAAGAAAGGAAATAGTGATAGAAGAGGTATGGAAAAAGAAAGGAACTCAGGAATGAAATTGACCAAATTATGCTATGTACATATATACCACAATGAATTCAACTTTTATGTATATCTATAAAGTGACAATTTAAAAAAACTATTAATAAATAGAAGAAAAACCAGTAGAATAGAAGAAGGGGAACCAGAGAAGGGAGAAGCAGAGGGAAACAGGAAGTACTAGGGACTGAAATGGAGCAAATTAATTCCATGCATGTATGATTATGTTAAAATAACCCCTACTAGCAAGAATAACAATAATGGACTAATAAAAACATTTAAAAATGTAAATAAAAGCAAAAACTTCACTTTGTTTACCATTATAACTAAAGCATCTAAAACTATGAGCTGGCAAATGGTAAGTGCTTAAAATATTCACTGATAAAATAATGAATGAAAATACAAATATAGCACACTTTTTATATCACACAAAGATACAGAACAGCTTTTGTTCCTCAGTGAATGACAAAGACATTTTTAAAGTCCAGTTCATATGGTTCTAGCTCTCTAGCTTATTCTTTTTAAAGACTTCAAGGTAGAATTTCATTGTATGAATACATTGTAATATATTAAACCATTTCTGGTGTTGAATACTTGGATTGTTTTCAAAAAATTTTGATGTAAAAAGAAAGCTTTGGGCTGGGGGTGTAGTTCAGTGGTAGAGCACTTGTCTAGAATGTGTTAACAGTTGGATTACATACCCCACATGAAAAGAGACATGGAGGCAGGAGGAAGAAAGAGAGAAGGGGTAAGAGAGAGCAAGAGCATTTCAATGAATACTAGTGCTAATACACCTTTGTGAGTTTCTGTTATATTTCCATAGTTTAGATTCCTAGAAGTAAAAATATAGGGTTGATTTTAATGAATGCCTTCAAATTACATTCCTTCAAAGTACAATTTCAGTTTTGCTAATCTAACAGAAATATTGGTTTGGATTTTTTTCAAGTATGTTTTCAATATTTCTCAGTATTTTTATTTATGTTGAAAAATGTATTAACAAATAATTTCTGCTAATCAGTCACAAGCATTTTAACTTTTGGTGTTATATCCTTACTGTTATGACTGGCCAGAATATTTTAATATTTACACAATGAACTGTGGCACAGTTTTCCCTTATAACATGTGGAGCTTATGATGTTGCTTAGATATCCACCCCAATGTTACCAAGAAAAACCTCTCCTACATTTTCACAATGCACTGAGAGTTTGTTTGATACAATTTAATTAAATACAATTAAATCATTAATCTGCCTAGAATTTTATGGTTGATTTACTAGAAGGAATATACAGGGACATTGAAAACTCGGTTAGCACAATGTATCATTTCCTGAAGTTTTGAATATTAAATTTCTATGCCTGGACATAAGATCAGAAATCTTCAGGATATGAAACATAAAATAACTTACTAAACTAGATATTCAGACAGGGGTAGAATTTTAAGGAAGAGGAATAATCTGGCTATATGGGTTTTGGCTTAGAAACAAGTGGAGCACAATCTCATTCATAAATACCAATACACAAAAGATGACATGATTAGCAAGAGACATTGATGGAATATCAAAGCAGAAACATACAACTGAATTTGAATGTGGGTAGAAGTGAGCAGAAAAAAATTTTTTTAAATACAATATTTACATAAGTAGACATATAAGTTGAGCATCCCTAATCTGAATATCTGAAATTTGAAATGCTCCCGAATTTGAAACTTTTTGAGTACCAACATGCTCCCACAAATGGAAGACTCCACACCTGAAATTTTATGTCACGTCATAGTCAAAATGTAGGCACACTAAAAATATGGTATATAAAATTAACTTCAAGCTATGTGCTTAAGGCGTATATGAAACATGAATGAATTTCGCATTTAGGCTTGGTCACATTCCGAAGAATCTCATTATTGGCATGCAAATATTCCAAAATTATCTTCCTCACCAAAAAAAAAAAAAAAAAAAAACCTAAAATGTGAAGAACTTTTGGTCTCAAACATTTTAGATAGGGGTTACTCAACCTGTATACCTACAAACATACACATACACTCTCTCTCTCTCTCTCTCTCTCTCTCTCTCTCTGTCTCTCTCTCACACACA
>JAJEJO010002872.1:0-15793 GCA_020662805.1 Glaucomys volans
TCATGAGTCACAGTCTGTAAATATGTATACTGAAAGGTAATAGGTGATGGATCACAGGATGTATGAACCCATGAATAATATTTGCTCAGAATGAATTATCCCCATTCAGTTTTCAAACTTCCAGTATTTATGTGTGCAGAAATACCTCTCAATATTCTTTGCAGTGAGATTATTTGCAGAAAGTCCTGTCCATTGAACTGTCAGTCCTTCCTGTCTCTGCAATATGCTCCTACCCCTTTTCGATTCCACTCAACATATGTCTACGTTGTTCATCATTGCTCCTCAGATTTGATAGTGTAACAGATGAGAGCTGCAGTATGTAGAGTGAAAGGGGCTAGCATGTGTGAGTTTGGTTTTAAAGGGTGTGGAGTATCATGTTAGAGAATGGAAGTTTTTTCTCTCCACAGGTCTTGTTTCTGGGCCTTGGTAAACTTGTGTTTCCATGAATGGCTTGGTTGTCATTGTAACTGTGCTGCACATACAGCCTGCACACAGAGAAGCCCTATGACAGCACAATTGTGTCACAGTTGCCAAGGCAACAGAAACATCTTTATCACCCTACCTGCTGCACAGGAACCTTCAAGATAATGGCTGGCCCCGCTGTGCTGGTAGTTGGGTTGAGGAAGCAGACAAATCTCAGTGGTTTTGATTTAGTCCCAAAACAATCCTAACCTCTTTGGACAGGAGAAGAGGAATAAGCATGTATTGTAAGTGTGGTCCCTATGCCTTTGGGATATCTGTCTTCAACCAGATAAGGGGGATTGCTGAATGCTGACAGTATCCCATACCATGCATGTTCATGAGGGATCAATATGCTCACTTGGCTGCAGGAGGCATCATGTTTTCTTTGCAATGGGGAACCAGCTCCAGACAATTCGTCCTCCCACACATAGAGATCAGAGAGTAAATTTGGGGAGCCCGAGGATGCGTGGATCAGAAGTTCAGCCCAGTCCACAGGGACATGGCCTTATGAGGACACTAGTCCTATGCTGCACTCACCTGGTACATTGCTGAGTCACGAAACTGGCCTTGTGTCTTATAAAATATGCACAATGATGTCGGATGGATGACATTTCAGAGCAGAGGAGCATGTGGGGTGCTCCATGGTTTAGGGAAAGTTTGAACTGGAAAACATAATACCAGCTGTGGTGTAATGCCAAACCTTTCCACAAATGCCCCAACAGGAGACAGTTGGAACCTGGGATTTAGGACATCTAAGATGTCAGGAGATGCTGATCTCCCCAATGTTGAGTGAGGGAGTTAATCAGTAATGAAAAAGGAAGGAGAATAGCAGGTTGCTGGCTGTCAAGGAGAGACATCTATGCTCACTCCACCAGCCAGCCCCCACTAACATTTCTGCTGCCTTACAATTATGTTGCACTCAGAAATTGTCTTGCTGTATATTCCAAGGGGCTGTGCCACTCACTCTTTGCTGTAAAAATACCTTCAGGATGTTAGTTCACTTCAGTGGTAATTTTCTTGAACTGCATTTGACCTCTCTGATAAAAGGCCTTCTGGCACATTTACAAGGACCCCTTAAACAACACCAGGTAGATGCTTGCTACAGGTCAGAGTCACTGACACTGGTACAACCATCCTCCAAGAACATGAAACTGAGGGATGAAACAAGTGCCTGATGAGGACAGGATGAAACTGGGTGTCCAATGGTGCAGGAGTATCAGGCTTTACATAAACCCTGTGGCTCCTGAATGATATCAGCTGAAGTTAATTCTTGCATTCAGTGCAAATTCATACAACTCTTTAACAAATTATTTGTAAAAATGCAAAGCACAAAATGCTGAGTAAATCAAGGGTCATGTGCAGCTGTGTTTTTTCAACATCTCTCTGTTTTCAAGATGAAATATGGTTGTTTTGGAAATTGGGTTGTTGTAGAAGTCCACTTGTTTGTCAGAGAGTATGAACTATGCCCCAGAAAGCTTCTACTTCACTATCCCCAATGCAGATTAAATTTTCAATGTCCTATCATGCTGAAAGGTGAAATGAAACCCTCTATGTGTTAAACCTGAACTTTAAAATGCAAAAATGTAACGGAATCAATTTGAGGCCATGGTGAGCATTTTTAGCTTGTACAACTTGCTGATTCTACCCACATGTCGACATATTAGTGAGAACATTATAACCTCTTTTTTCTTCAGAGCTGTCTCATATTCAGGAATGTTGCCTCTTAAGACTTCCAGGTCTCTGCAGAGCACTTTTGTCTGTCACACAGAGGCTTGCTGAATACTTGCTTTAGAATGTGCTTCCAATTAAATATGATGCTTACACAACCATTATCTCTCCAGTTGAATGATCAGAGAAGGAAATGTTGAGACATTGTAGGTTTGGCATGATCTGAAGGGTCTCTTTAAGGTAGAAGACTGCATGTTCTGCAGATCTGAATATGAAATGTGCTTTGCAGAAAATCCAACCCAAGGCAGAGTCAAATAATTTCTCTCAATTTCTGTGGTCACTTTTGAGAACAAACAGGCCAACATCACTTATTGAAAGTCAAATCTTAATGTACAGGGAGTAGTGAGGAGAGAAAGATTTACTCCTGTCCCTTTAAGGTACAAGAGTGTTGCAGAAGCTCAACCAGCAATTATCCAAGGGAAGCATGGAGGCATGTAGCAGTAAGAGAAGTAGGCATTTGTCAGAATTTTTATATGCTTTGCTCAGGACACAGGACATTGAGGGAATCATTCACACCTAAACACCAAACCCTTAAAATCTCAAAGTCCTCACACCTGTCTCAATTTTCTCATTCCTCCTGGCCATTTCCTTGAGGAAAATATAAACAATGGGACAAATGCAAATTTTTGGTGGAGTTGCTGAATCTTGCTTTTCACCTCAGGTATGTGGGTGTTTGGACATGTTGGATTTCCTGGGCAAAGTCTGTTTCTTTGATTAAGGGAATGTCTCAGCAACTTCATGAGGCACAATCTGTAAATAAAAGTAAGGAAAGGTAATAGGTGATGGATCACAGGATGTATGAACCCATGAATAACATTTGCTGAGAGATGAATTATCCCCATTCAATTTTCAAACTTCCAGTAGTTATGTGTGCAGAAATTCCTCTCAACATTCCTTGCAATGAGATTATTTGCAGAAAGTCCTATGCATTAAATTTTCAGTCCTTCATATTTCTGCAAAATGCTGCTAACCTCCTTAGATCTCAGTCAAGAAAGGTCTTACTATTTCACCACTGCTTGTGGGATATGAGCGTAAAAGAGGAGAGCGGCACTATATAGAAAGGAAAGGAACAGGCTGTGGAAGTTTGGCTTAGAGGGGTATTGAATTTTCTGGCTCATGCACAATAATGCAGGCATTCTATCTCCACGTGACTCATTGCTTGGGCTTGGGTAATTTGGGTTTCCATGAATGAATTTGCTATCATCCTAGCTGGGCTGCACATACTGAAGGCAGTCACAGACAGACCCTATGAGAGCATAATCGTGTCACATATGCCATGGCAGCTGGATCCTCTTCAGGTACTGACTACTGCAGAGGAAACTGCATGAAATTGGCTCGCCCAATTGTGTTGGTATGTGGGAAGAGGAAGCAGGTAAGTCCCAGTGGTCTTTAGATTGCCACAAAACCAATCCTAGAATCATTGGACAGGAGAAGAGAAATAAGCATGGTTTGTGGGAGGGGCCATTCTCACTTTGGGATATCTGACTCCATCCAAGACAATGGTGCAAGGTGAAGTTTGACAGGATGCCATTTCATAAATGTCTGCAGGTGTCCAAAGTGCTCCCTTGGCCACAAAGTCATCATGATTTTCTGGGAATAGGAAATCTGCACCAGACACTGGTCCCCACCAGGCCTAGTGGTCCAGGGAGTTATATGGGGGTGCCTGAGGATGCATAGGTCAGCAAACCTAGCCTAGGCCACATGGGCATGGCCCTACATGGACACTTGTCCTGGTCTGCACTCACCCTGTACATTGCTGATTTCGGAAACTGAACTAGACCCTTAGCAGACACCCAAAATTATGGCCAAAGACCTTTCAGGGTATTGGACTATGCTGGGTAGGTAGGTCAGTTAGGTGAAGATTGAATTTGGAAACATCACACCAGCTGTGGTGTGATGTAAAACATTTCCACGAATATCCCAACAGGAGTCAGTTGGTACCTGGGATTTAGGACTTCTAAGAAGATGTAAGGAGATGCTGATCCCCAAAATGTGGAGGGGAGTGAGTTAATCAATACACAATTTTGAAGGAGCCTAAAATGTTGCTGGTCATCAAGGAGGGACCTTCTATGCTCACACAAAAGGTGAGGCCCCACCACCTCCTCTGTTGCCTTACAACTATGTTGCACTCAGAAATTGTCTTGCTATGCTATTTCGAGAGGCCTTTCCATTCACTCTTTGATGCATAAACACCTTCACAATCTGAGTTCACTTTAGTGGTAATTCTCTTGAACTGCATTTCACCTCTCTGATAAAAGGCACATTTACAAGTCCCCCCTTGAACAGCACCAGGTAGATGCTTACAACAGGTCAGTGTCACTGAACCTGGTACAACCATCCTACAAGAACATGAAACTGAGGGATGAAACAAGTGCCTGATGAGGACAGAATGAACCTGGGCATCAGATGGTACAGGGATATCAGGCTTTACAAAAACCACTTGGCTCATGAATGATATCAGCAGAAGTTAATTCATGTATTCAGTACTAATTCATACAAGTCTTTAATAAATGATCTGTAAAAATGCACAGCACAAAAAACTGAGTAAATCGAGGGCCATGTGCAGCTGCTTTTTTTTAATCATCTCTCTGCTTTCAAGTTGATATTGTGGTTGTTTTGGAAAATGGTGAGTTGTAGAAGTCCACTTCTTTGTCAGAGAGACTGAAGTATGCCCCAGAAAGCTTGTACTTCATTAACCCTAATGAAGATTAAATTCTCAATGTCCTATCTTGCTGAAGGCAACAATAAAATCTAAAGATGTGCTAAACCTGAACTTCAAAATATGAAAATGGAAAAGAATCAATTTGAGAACGTGAGCATTATCATCTTGTACAACTTGCTGATTTGATCCACTTGTTAGTATATTAATGAGAGCATTATAACTCTCTATGTTCCTCAGAATTGTCTCATCTTCAGGAAAGCTGCCTCTTAAGACATCTGTGCCTCTGCAGAAGCACTTTTGTCTGGCACAGAGATGTTTGCTGAATACCCTCTTTAGAATGGGCTTCCAATTAAATATGATGCTTACACATTTTCTCTTCATTTGAATCATCAGAGGAGGAAATGTTGAGACACTGGGGGGTTGGCATAATCTGAAGAGGTTCTTTAGGGTAGATGACTGCATGTTCTCCAGACCTGAGTATGTGATATGCTTTGCATAATATACACACCAAGATAGAGCACATACTTTATATCAAATTTTATCACTTTTTAGAACAATCCAGCCAACATCCTTTGTTGCATGAAAATTTCCAATGTCAAGGGAGTAATAAGGAGAGATGGATTTATCCCTGTCCCTTTAATGAACAAGAGTGCTGTAGTTTCTCAATGCACAGAAAACTGCCAAGAGAACCAGGGAGGTATCTGGCAGTAGGAGAAGTCATATGTAGGAAATGTTATATGCTCTGATCTTTGGAACCACAGGAAATTGAGGGAATCTTTCTCACCTGAACACAAAATCCTTACAGTCCCTACCTGCTCACACAGGTCTCATTCCTCAAGGGTTTTTTCCTGGAGTGAAATCTAACCAGCGGGATCAATTCATATCCCAGTGAAGGTGCTGGATCTTGCTCTTCACCTGAGGTATATGTGTGCTTGAAAGTATGGATATCCTGGGCAAAGCCTGTTTCTCCAAAAAAGGGAATGTCTCAGCATCTTTACCAGGCACAGTCTGAATATGTATAGGGAATGGGATATAGTGATGGATCACAGGATCTATGAACACATGAATAATATTAGCTCAGAGGTAATTAATTTACATTCCGTTTTTAAACATCCAGTATATTTGTGTGCAGAAATTCCTCTCAACATTCTTTGCACTGAGACTATTTGCAGAAAGTCCTGTCCATGGAACTGTCAGTCCTTCATTTTCTACAAAATGCATCACATCTGGTTTTGATTCCACTCAGGAAAGGCCTAACTTGTATATCAGTGATACTGGGATAGGACAGCAAAAGAGGAGAGAGCTAGAGTATGTAGATTGGAAGATCCTGGCATGCAGGAGTTTGTTTTGGAAAGGTATAGGATTTTCTGGCTCATGAAGGAGAATGGAGGTTTTTTTTCTTTCCAGGGCTTGTTGCTGGACCCTGGGAAACTTGGGTTATCATGAATGGTTTTGCTGACATTCTAACTCTTCTGCACATATGGGCTCCAATAACAGAAAAACCACATGAGAGCACAATGGTGTCAAGGTTGCCATGGCAACTGGAACCACTTAAGGTCCTGGCTGTGGCCAAGGAAACTTCTAGAAAAGGGCTGGCACAGCTATGCTGATAGGAGGGAAGAAGAATCACATAAGTTTCAAGGGTCTTCTGTGTGCTACAAAAGTGATCCTAATCTCTTAGGACAGGAAAAGAGGAAGAAACATGTATTTTGGGCGGGGTCACTCTGACTTGAGACATCTGACTCCATACAAGACAAAGAGACATCCAAAGTCTGACAGACTGACATACTGTCCATACCCCTGAGTGGCCAATGTGCTCAATTTCCCACAGGTGGTATCTTTATTTTCTGGGAATAGGGAACCTGCCACAGGCATTTGGTTTGCAACAGGCATAGTGGACCAGGATGTCATGCAGGGTTGTTGGAGGATGCATAGATCACAAAGCTTAGCACAGGTCACAGGAGCATGGCCCTACGAAGACACATCCTAGTGTGGACATTCCCGGTACATTGCTGAGACAGGAAATTGGTCTAGGGCCTTAGCAGATACTTGCAATCATAGCTGATGTATGCCATTTCAGAGTAGAGGAGCACACAGAACAGCATGGTGGGTTAGGTGAACTTTGAAATGGAAAACATCACACCAACTCTGGGGTGATGCTTAAACTCTCCATGAATGCCCCAATAGGGGACAGTTGGAACTGGGGATTTAGGAGTTCCAATTAGAAGCATGGAAATGCTGATCTCCCCAATGTCAAGAGGAGGGAATTAATCACTAATCAATTAGGAAAATGGCTTGCAGGTTTCTGGCAATTGAGGAGAGACATTCTATGCTCACACCAGAGGCCAGGTCCCACCACCTCTTCTGTTGCATTAAAATTCCAGTGCACTCAGAAATTGTCTTGCTATTATATTCCAAGGGGCCCTACCACTCACCCTTTGATGTAGAAACTCCTTCAAAATGTGACTTGACTTAAGGAGTAATTCTCTTGAAATGCCTATTGCCTGACTGGGAAAGGACACATTTATAAGCACCCATTAATCTGCAACTGGTAGATGCAAATTACATGTCCCTCACAGACCCTGGCATAACCATCATCCAACAATGAGAAATAGGGATGAATCAAGCACCTGATGAGGACAGAGTGAACCTGAGCCTGGAAAGTAATAGGGAAACCAGGCTTTACATTACCTCTGTGGCTCCTGAATTATATCACAGGACATTAATTTATATATTCAGCACCAGTTCATACAAGTCATTAGCAAATGATGTCCATTAAATGCAGTGCACAAAAACTGAGTAAAATGAGTGTCATGTGCTACTGTACTTTGTGTACATTTCTCTATTCTCAAATTGATATCGTGGTTGTGTTGGAAAACATTGAGGTGTTGAAATGCACTTCTTTGGCAGAAAGACTGGAAAGCCACCAGAAAGCTTTTCCTTCACAAACCATATTTCAAGTCTTATTTTGAATGTCCTTTCTTGCAGAAAGGCGACAGTGTCATCCCAATATGTTCTAAAGGTGAATTTCAAATTTCAAAAGTGGAAAAGAATCAATTTTAGAGCCTGGTGAGTATATTCATGTTGTGCACCCTGCTGATTCAATACACATGCCAGCTTATTAATGGAGAATGTTATTACCTTTACATTCCTCAGAGTTGCTTCATCATCAATAACACTGCCTCTTAAGAAATCCAGGTCCCTGGGGAAGCACAGTTTGCTGTGCCTGCTGAATACTCTCTTTAGAATGGGTTTCCAAATGAATCTGATAATTTTCCAACCATTTTGTGTTCACTTGTTTGATCAGAGGAGGAAATGTTGAGACAAGGGAGGGTTGGCATGATCCTTATGGTAGTTGATTGCATGTTCTGCAGATCTGAGCATGTGATATGCTTTGCAAAAATGCCATCCGAATGCAAAGTCAAATAATTTCTATCAAATTCTCAAACATTTTTAGAACAATACAGCCAGCCTTCTTTGTTGCAGGTGAAATGACAATGTTCAGGGAGTAATGAGGAGGGAAAGATTTATCCCATCCCTCTAAGGAAAAAAAGTGTTGTAGCTGGTCAATGCACAATTACCAAGGGGACCATGGAGGAATGTGGCAGTAGGAGAAGTAGTCACTTTTAGGAAATTTTATATGCTCTGATCATTGGGATCACAGCAAATTGAGCGTATCTTTCAAACCTGAAATCCAAACCCTTGCAGTCCCATCCTTCTCACACCTGTCTCATTCTTCCCAGTTTTTCCTTGAAGAAATCTAACCAGCAGAGTCAATGCATATCCCAGTGGAGATGCTGGATCTTGCTTCTCACCTCAGTTATGTGGGTGCTTGAAAATGTGGATTTCCTGGACAACATCTGCTTCTTTGAATAGGGAATGTCTCAGCATCTTCACATGGCACAGTCTGTAAATATGTATAGGGAGTGGGAAAGGATAATGGATCACAGGAGCTTTGAACACATGAATAATATTGGCTCAATGGTAAACAATTCACATTGTTTTCAAACATACAGTATTTATGTGTGCAGAAATTCCTCTCAACACTTTGCAGTGAGATTTGTGGCAGAAAGTTCTGTCTATTGAAATATCAGTCCTTCATTTCTCCACAAAATGCTGCTACTCTGGTTTTTATCTGACTCAAAAAATGCCTAACTTGCTAACCATTACTCCTGGGACATGATGCCAAAAGAGAAGAGAGCTATAGTAAATAGAGTAGAAGGGGCTGGCATGCAGGTGTTTGTTTGGGAAGGGCATGGAATTTTCTGGCTCATATGGAGGATGCAGGTTTCTTATCACCCCAGAGTTTGTTGCTGGGTTTTGGGCAAATTAGGTTTACATTTGTGGTTTGGCTGTCATCCTAGATGTGCTGCATATGCTGCCTGCAGTCACAGAAAGGCCACATGACAAAACAATGGCATCATGGTTGTCCTGGCAACCAGATTCCCTTCAGGTCCCAGTTGTTGCCTAGAAACCTTCAAGAAATGGATTAGCCCTGCTATGCTGGAAAGACAGAATAGGAAGCAGGTAAGTTCTAGTAGTCTTTTGTTTGCCACAAAAGCAATACTAATCTCTTAGTACAGAAGAGGAATCAGCATATGTTTTGGGAGGGGTCCCTCTGGTTTGAGACATCTGATTTCATCCAAAAAGGGAGAATTCTGAAGCTTGATAGGCTGCCATACTGTCCATGCCTGTGAGGGGCAAATGTGCTCACTTGGCAGCAGTATGCATAATTATTTCCATGAAATGGTGAACCTGCTGCAGGCACTTGGACCCCATCAGGTGTAGTGGACTAAGGAGTGATGCAGGGGTGCCCAAGGACACATAGATCACAAAACTTAGCACAGGGCAGAGGAGCACTGCCGTAGGAAGACATCTTTCTTGGTCTACACTAACCTGGCACATTGCTGACTTTGGAAACTGGCCTAGAGCCTCAGCAGCCACTGGCAATGATGTCTGATAGATGGCATTTCAAAGTAGAGGAGCATGTGGGGCGGCTTGATGGGTTAGGTAAAGTTTGAAGTGGAAAACAAAACACCAACTCTGGTGTGAAGCCAAACCTTTCCACCATTGCCCCAACAGGAGGTTATTGCAACCTGGGACTTAGGACTTTTAAAAAGAAATAAGGAGGTGCTGTTCCTCCAATGTCGTGAGGAGAGTTAATCACTTATCAATTAGGAAGGAGAGTAGCAGATTGCTGGCAATCAAGAATAGACATTGTATACTACTACCACCAGCGAGACCCTACCACTTCTTCTGTACCTTACAGTAACAGTGCACTCAGAAATTGTCTTGCTATGATTTTTCCAAGGGCTCTTCCACTCACTCGTTGATGCAGAAACACCTTCACAATGTGATTTCACTTAAGGGGTTATTATTTTGAATAGCCTATCGCCTGACTGAGAAAAGTCATTCTGACACATTTACAAGGACCTCTTGAACACAGCTGGTAGATGCAGATTACAGATGAGTGTCACAGATTCTGGTACAACATTCCTCCAAGAATGTGAAATTGAGGGATGAATCATGTGCCTGATGAGGACAGGATCTACCTGGGCCTTGAATGATACAAGGAAATGAGGCTTTACATAACCTTGTTGCTTGTGAATGATATCACCTAAGTTAATTCATGTATTCAGTGCCATTTCATACAAGTCTTTAATAAATGATGTCTATAAAAATGCAAAGCACAAAAATTGTGTCAATTGAAGGCCATGTTTGACTGTTTTGTGTACATCTTTCTCTTTTCAAGTTGATATTGCGGTTGTGTTGGAAATCGTTGAGGTGTAGAAGTTCAATTATATGGCAGAGAGAGTGAAGTGCACCCCAGAAAGCTTCTCCATCACAAACCCTAGTGCTGGCAATATTTTGAATGTCCTTTCCTGCTGAAAGGCCACAATATAGTCCAAAAAGTTGCTAAACCTAAGCTTCAAAATAGGAAAATGTGAATGGAACAATTTGAGACCCTGGTGATCATTTTCATGTTGTACAGTTTACTGATTCAATACACTTGCCAGCTTATTAATCAGACCATTATACTCCTACATTCCTCAGATTTGTCTCATTTTCAGGAATAGTCCCTCTTAAGAAATTCAGGTCTCTGGGAAACACTTTTGGCTGATATACAGAATCTTGCTGAATACTCTCTTTAGAATGGGCTTCCAATTACATCTGATACATATCCAACCATTTTGTGTACACATAATTGATCAGAAGAGGTAAGGTTGAGACACTTAGGGGTGGGCATGATCTGAAGAGGATCTTTAAGGTAGATGACTGCATGTTGTACTGATTTGACTATGTGATGTGCTTTTCATTAAAACCAACAAATGGCAGAGCCAAATGATATCTCTGAAATTTTGTAGATCACTTTTGAGATCAATCCAGCCAGCATCATTTGTTTGAGGTCAAATTCCAATGTCTAGGCAGAAATGAGTAGAGAAAGATTTATCCCTGTACCTTTAAGGAACAAGAGTGTTGTAGATGCTCAATGAGCAGAAAATTACCTGAGAGAACCATGGAGGCATGAGGAAGTAGTTCAAGTGGGCCTTCCTGGGATATATTAAATGCTCAGATCTTTGGGACCTGGGAATTGAGAGAAAACTTTCACACCTGAGCACAATAACCTTACAATTCCAAAATGCTCACACCTGTCTCATTGTAATCATTCCTCCTGGGATTTTCCTTGAGGAAAATCTAACCAGCAAGGTCAAGTGCATATCCCAGCAGAGGTGTTCTATCTTGCTTTTCACATCAGGTATGTGGGTGCTTGCAAAAGTTGGATTTCTCATGCACCCTCCTCTATTCCCCTCAGTGCTTGACAGGGTTACACCGGGAATTATGAAGATTCTTGCATGGTCTAATCTTGGAAATGCAGATGTAGCATGGACCTTCTTGCTTTTGTGTTATTTCTTATTGTTAATGATGCAATATTTGGATGTTTGCATTTAAAGATTTTTGTAGAAAATCAGACATTAAGCGATTTGGAACTTAACAATAACACCATTCAAGACTTAATTGATTTCATATACAATATTACCTTAACAGAGAAGATGTTGTGGGATAGATTAACAAGAATTATTGTTTGTCCTTAGAATTAGGACCAGCAATCTCAGGTAGCCTAGCACAGCCAGAGTGCCTGAAGGCTTTAGCCCAACCAGGATGTGCCCTCTCTTAGTGAAACAATTTTCACAGTTCAGGGACCACAGTAGATTACATATAAGATAGTTGGGAAGCTGTAACTTTCTCCTAGAGAATAATCTTTAAAACCCTGTGATATAGGTCTCACTTTCCACTAGATAGATGTTATAAAAGAAAATAAGATGTGCTATTTTAGATGCAATTTAATTAACAAAAACAAGTTCCACCTTATATACAATAGATGGATTAAAAGGTGCTGTGCTTCATATCTGCCTTTGAGAGAAATGTCAAAGAGTTGTCAATTGGTATGTTTTTTTGTTATTCTTGACTCAAATTTAAAGCATGAGTTGCTAAACCTATATAATTTAAGAGAATAACTTCTGATATTATTGTTCCTAGTAAGATGAGAAACAGAACCAATGAAAGGGTTCTTGATGTTTTTCATAGAGGAACAGGAAGAGCTATTTTATTTTGATTAAACTTATGCCAATCAGATTCCCTCAGAGTTTACAACACTTTCCCTTTCATGTAACCTCAAGAGATTGTATTCAAGGTGAACGAAAATAGTTAAATGGTGTATGAAACAGTAAATTAAGAATTGAGCCTCAGATCTTCAAGTGTGTCACTTTACTCTCCTAGTTGCTGATGACATCCCCCTCACAAACTATGCCACAACTCTTGCTAAGGCAGGACCTCAGCAGATTGGTGTCCACACATGGGGCAATTGGTAAGCACTTTATTTCATTTTATTTGCTCATGGGATAAGGCTAGGATGCTGTTCACTGTGCTTCAGATGACTTGATAGAACAAATGAGGATAGGCAGGTCATCACAGAACTTTGGAGAAGCAATGGGCCATGATGAATGCAAAGAGAGAGCGCTTTTCATTGATATTGCTAAACATTTATTAACTATGAGAGGAATTCCCATAACATTGGGGCAACTGCACGAAATCTTTCATTTTGTACAAGACTGTTCTCCTTGGTTTCCCGAAGAAGGAAGTCTTAATTTAGCCACATGAAAAAAATTAGTGGAAGAAATGCAGGCTTACTGTTTCAAACATGGCTCTGAACATGTCCCATATGATGCATTTGCCTGTGGTATTTGCTCAGATATGCTACTGACCCTATGCATAAAGTTGTGTATTTGGATAATTGAGCCTCCTCTCTAGAGGAGACTCCACCTTTCTCTTCAAAATTCCCTAGTTATAAGGCAACCAAGTCATCTAGCAGTTCATCCAACTCAGATGATGACAAAAGTGGAGAGGACAGACTTTCTCCCACAGATGAAGAAGATTTGGAGGAGGAAAGAGCCAGTTATCACAATGAAGATCAACCTCCTATGGTTGCTCCTACTGTGGCTCCTGCACCTCCTAAAACAGTAAAAAGAAAAGAAAAACAATAAAGACAAAAGATAAAGTAGGAATATTAGGGGCTGGTGCTCAAGTCTGAGCTGCAGGGGAGCATGGATGTCATGTCTGGTAAGTTCTAATTGGAATGTTGATGAGGATCCTATTTGGGAAATATTGCCTTTAAAATTATTAAAGAACTAAAACCCACAATAACAGATTTTGTACCGACTTTTCCATATGCCATACAATTGGTGGAAAGTATAGGGACAAATTGAATGACTCCTTATGATTGGCAACAAACTGATAAGTCTTGTTTAACTTCTGGACCATACTTATTGTGGAAAACTGAATACGAAGACCCAGCTAAACAAACTATTCAAGGACAATTAGTTAAGGGAACAAGAGTTGAAATGATGTTGTCTATGTTACTTGGGACTGAAAAATTTGCCGCTCCTCAGTCTCATCTGCTCTTATCAAAACAAGTTCTAAGTGAGGTTTCTAAGCTGGTTGTCACACCCTGGAGAAAGCTTCCTTCCACTGATACAAAAACAACTTTTCTTAATAATCTTAAACAAGGTTCAATGGAACCTCATGTGAACTTTCTTACCAAATTGCAGGATAATAAAATCAAAAGGAATTACAAATGCAGAAGCAGTTCAAATTCTTTTAGAACAATTGGCTTTTGAAAATGCTAACTCTACTTGTCAAGTAGAGTTTGCTAAAACTTATAAGGAGAACAGGAACATTCTGATTTAATTAATAACTTTATGGAGAGTATTCCTGCCCATATTCAAGGTATGACTATGGCAGCTGCATTACAGGGAAAAACATATTCTCAATTCCTTCATGGCATGGCTCAGGGAGAAAATATTAGTAGTTACCAAGGCAATGGATCTAAAAATGAAGGTAATTGTTTTTCTTGTCAAATTGGGTATGTCAGTAGGACCTGTCCTCAGGATGTTGGAAAAGTTAGTCAACCAAGGTGTACACAAATAACGGAGTGCCCAAATGTCAAAAAGTTTTCATTTGGCTTTGGAATGTCACTCTAATTGTTGTAAAGATGAGCATTCTATAGGAAGTAGTGTTGAACCGGAGAGCATTCCTAATATGTCCACTTTCCAATCTGCTAGACCCAGGCCAAAAAACATACTACAGGGCCAGTCTCAGACCCCTAAAATCAACAGGGGCTATTAGAACCCATCAAGGAATCCTGTCACAGGACATATAATGACCTGCCTAAAGCAAGCCCAGGAAGCTCTGTACTAGATTTGCATTCATTTCAGCATTCAATTATAACCTCTGTATCTGAGGTTACTCTTATACCAACAGGAATATATGAACCTTTACCTGAGGATGTATGGGCTTAATTATTGTCTGAAGCTCTCTGTCCAAGGCTGGTATAAAAGTTATTCCTGGGGTGAGAGATTCTGATTATTTGGGAGAAATTAAAATTATGGTTCACCTCCTCTAACAACTGTTCAAATTTTCCCCAACAGCAAATTGCTCAACTTTTAATTTTGCCTTACTTATGGCTACCTACTCAAGCATTAACTTCCACACACGTTGGTGGTTTTGGATCTACTAACACGTTGGTTTGGATTCAAAAAGTTTCTGAGCAATGGCTAATGAAAACTATTAAATTACAATGAAAGGCTATTATAGGTTTATTAGATACAGGAGCAGGTGCCATATGCATTCCTTCACAGGACTGGACTGTGTCCTGGCCCACTACTGAAGCACCTTCCACCTTAGTGGGACTTGGAATTGCATCTAATGTAGCTAAAAGTTCCCAGATATTACACTGGACTGATGGATCACATAAAGGGAATTTCAGACTTATGGCATTCCTTCCCTGCCTTTTACTCTTTGGGGAAGATATTGAATGGAACAGAAGAAAATCACTTTGACTGAGGAATCTCAGACTAGGCCTTTTCCTGGGGGGTCACTCTTCTCAAACAGGCTGATCCCAGTACATGGAAACTAGTTTCTTCTGTATGGGTAGAGCAGTGGCCACTTATACAAGAGACATTAGAAGTGGCTACTTCCTTGGTTCTTGAACACTTAAAAAAGGGATATATAGAGCTCCAATTGTCCATGGAATATGCCTGCATTTGTAAGAAAAAAGAAATCAGTTAAATGAAGATGATTACAGGACTTGAGAACAATTAATGACACCAGGGAAAATATGATGCCCTGCAACCTGGGCTTCCCTTTCCAGTCACAGTCCCTGAAGGGACTCATATTGTAGTGATTTTTTTACAGATTGTTTCTTTATTTTCCTTTTAACACAATAGGATTGTAAAAGATTTGCCTTTAGTTTGCCTTCTCCAAATTTGCAAAACCTTTATCAAAAGTTTCAATGGGAAGTTTTGACTCAAGCTATGAAAAATAGTCCAACTTTATGTCAAAAATTTATTGATCAGGGTAAAGAACATACAAGGAGAGAATACC
>JAJEJO010002872.1:20282-40973 GCA_020662805.1 Glaucomys volans
GTGATTTAGGTGAAGTTTGAACTGGAAAACATCACCCCAACTTTGGTGTGATGCCAAACCTTTCCATGAATGCCCCAAGAGGAAGCAGTCAGAATCTGGGATTTAGGACTTCTAAGTAGAAGAAAGGAGAGGCTGATATCCCCAATGTTGAGAGGAGGGAGTAAATCACTATTCAATTAGGAAGGGGCTAGAACGTTGCTTGTAATCTAGGAGAGACCTTCTATTCTCACCAGGCCCCACCAACTCTTCTGTTCCTTACAATTTCCATGAACACAGAAATTGTCTTGCTATGGTTTTCCAAGGGGCCCTTGCACTCGTCCATTGATACAGAAACATCTTCACTTAAGGTGTAATTTTTTT
Source organism: Glaucomys volans (assembly GCA_020662805.1). Lineage (NCBI taxonomy): Eukaryota > Metazoa > Chordata > Mammalia > Rodentia > Sciuridae > Glaucomys > Glaucomys volans. Next base: position 20,643 of record JAJEJO010002872.1, read on the forward strand.
GAACTGCCTATAGCCTGAGATAAGATCCTCTGGCTCATTTCTAAAGACACCTTTCCCAGTAGCTGGAAGATGGGACTACAGGTCAGTGTCAGTGTCCATGGCACAACCATCCTAAAGAATGGAAACTGAGTGATGAAAAATGTGCCTGATTATGACAGGATGATCGTGGGTCTCAAATGATAAAAGTAATGGAGGCTTTACATAACCCATATAGCTCCTGAATGATATCAGTACAAGTTAATCCATGTATCCTGGGCCAATTCATTCAAGTTTTTAATGAATAATGTTTGTAAATATGCAAAGCACATAAAACTACACTGATCAAGGGACCCATTCCCCTGCTTTTGTCTAAATCTTTCTGTTTTCAAGTTGATATTGTGTTTGTATAGGAAAGCATTGATGTGTAGAAGTCCACTTTTTTGGCTGAGAGATCAAAATGAGCTCAAGAAAGTCTCTCCTTCACAAAATTAGTTAAGGTTCTATTTTGCTGAGTTAGGAAACTGGCTTAGGGCCTAAGCAGCTACTTGCACTGATGTCTGATGGATAACATTTCAGAGGAGAGGAAAATGCAGACTGCTTGGTGGGTTAGGGAAGTATGAACTGGACAACCTCACACCAAATCTGGTGTGAGGCCAGACGTTTCCATGAATGCACCAATAGGAGAATATTGGAACCTGGGATTTAGGAGTTCTAAGTAGATGTAAGGAGATGCTGATCTCACAAATGTCAAGAGGAGGGACATAATCAGTATTCATTCCGGAAGGAGGTTGGCAAGTCTCTGGCAATAGAGGAGAGACATTCTAAACTCCCATCACTGATTAGGTCCCACGACACCTTATGTTGCTTTACAATTATTGTGCACTCAGACCTTGTCTTGCTATGAATTTTAAAGGGTCCCCTCTACTCACACTTTGATGTAGAGACACTTTCATAATGTGACTTCACTTAAGGGGTCTTGAAATGCCTATCACTTGTCTGAGACATAGCCCTCTGGCACATATCCAAGGATCCCTTAACCAGCACCTGGAAGAGACTGACTAGAGGTCAGTGTCACAGACCTTAGCACAGCAATCATCCATGAAAATGAAGCTCAGTTATGAAACAAGTGCCTGATGATTACAGGATAAACCAGGGCCTAAAATGATACAGGGACACCAAACTTTATATGATCCTAGTGACTACTGAGTGATATCAGCAGAAGCTAACTCACGTACTCAGTGCCAGTTCATACAAGTTTTTAAAAAATGATGTCTATAGAAATGCAAAGCAAAAAAAAAAAAAAATAAACTGAGTCAATAGAGGGCCATGTTCCCATGTGTTTTGTCTATGTTTTACTGTTATCAAGTTGATAGAGCGTTTGTGCTGGAAAATGTTGAGTTTTAGAAGTTCACATCTTTGAATGTGTTGGAGAATGTTGAGTTGCAGAATTTCACTTCTTTGAATGTCCTTTCTTGCTGAAAGGCAAGAATGAAGTCTCAATATGTGATAAACCTGAACCACAAAATGCGAAAATGGAAAAGAATCAATTTCAGACCCTTTTGAGCATTTTCATTTTACAAAATTTACTGATTCATTCCACTTGGCAGCATATTAATGATTCTATTATAACCTCAACATTTCTCAGAGTTGTCTCGTCCTCAGGAATACTGTCTCTTAAGATATCCAGTACCCTGGGGAAGCACTTTTGGCTGGCACTCAGATGCTTGTTGAATACTCACTTTACAATGAGCCTCCAATTAAATCTGATACATATCAAACCATTTTGTTTTTACTTGATTGATCAGAGGAGGAAATGTTGAGACACTGGAGGTTTGGCAGGATTTGAAGAGGCTCTTCAAGGTAGATGACTGCATGTACTACAGTTATAATTGTGGGACATTCACTGGAGAAAAAACAACCTAAACCTGATCCAAATAGCTTCTATCAAATTATTTAGATGTCTTTTATGAACAATCCAGCAAGCACCCCTTGATGTAGGTCAAATCAAAATATCTAAGTAGTAATGAGTAGAGAAATGTTTAAACCTGTCCTTTTAAGGAAAATGAATAATGTATATTCTGAACAAGGAGACAATTATCTGAGGAAAGCATGGAGGCATGTCACAGTAGGAGAAAGCCTGGGTAAGTGTCATTATGTGCTCTGATCTTTGGGACCACTGGAAAAGGAGGGAAACTTTCATACCTGAACACTAAACCCTTATATACCCACCTGCTCACAACTGTGTCTTTATTTTAAATCCTCCTGGGCTTTTCCTTAAGGAAAATATGGCCTCTGTGGCCAAATAAATCACCCAGTGAAGGTGCTGGACCTTGCTACTCACCTCAGGTATGTGGATACTAGAAAAATATGGATTCCCTTTGTAAAGTCTGTTTCTCTGAATAAGGGAATATCTCAGCAATGTCTGGAGTCAAAGTCTGTAAATATGTTTCAGAATTGGGAAGAGGTGATGGATCACAGGATCTAGGAACTCATGAATAATATTTGATTAGACATAAATTTTTCCCAGTTTTCAGACTTGAAATTCTGTCTGGGCAGAAATTCCTCTCAACTTTCATTGCAGCAAGATTTTTGGAGAAAGTCCTCTCCATTGAACTGTCAAACCTTCATTTATTAGCAACTTCCTGCTACCCTGATTATGATCCCTCTCAAGAAATGCCTTATATTTTTTCAGTACCCTGGAACTTGAGAACCAACAGAGGAGAGCTGTTGTATAAAGAGGAGAAGGGGCTGGCATACGGGAGATTAGTTTGGAAGGGAGTGGAAATTCTGGCTCAAGTAAGGCAATGCAGGATTTTTCTCTCCCCAGGACATGTTGCTTGTCCTCATGCAAATTGAATTTCCATGAATTCTTTGGCTGTCATCCCAGCTGCGCTGCACATACCATCTTCAGTCATACAAAGGTCATATGACAGCAAAATGGCATCATGGTTGCCATGGAAACAGAGAACTCTTCAGGTCCTGTCTGTTAGAAGGAATCTTGAAACAGGCTGGTACAGTTGAGCTGGGAGGAGGGTACAGGAAGCAGGTAAGACCCAGGTTTCCTGAGTTTGCCACAAAAGCAATTCTAACCTCTTAGCCCAGGAGAATTGGAAACAGCATGTGTTTTGTGTGGGGCCCCTCTGGCTTTGTGACATCTGACTCCATCCAATGTAAGGGACCCTGCTGAAGCCTGACAGGTTGCCATATCGTCCATGTTCACAAGGGGCCAAATGTGCTCACTTGGCCGCAGAAGGCATCTTGATTTCCTGGGAATGGGGATCCTGCTGCAGGCAATTTGTCCCCACCAGGTGTAGTGGACCAGGGAGTAATGCAGGGGTGCCTTAGGATGTGTGTGGCACCAAGCCTAACCCAGGCCAGAAGAGCATGGCACTACAAAGATACACATCCTAGTCTGCACTTACCTCATACATTTCTGGTTTGGTAAATTTGACTACGGCCTTAGCAGTCACTCACAATGATGGCCAATGAATGACATTTCAGTGGAGAGGGGTATGCGGGCCAACTCACTGGGTGAAGTGAAGTTTGAACTGGACAACCTCACACCAACCCTGTGAAGCCAAACCTTTCCACAAATGCTCCAACAGGAGACAGTTGGAACCTGGGTTTTAGGACAGGTAAGAAGAAGTAAGGAGATGCTGATCACAGCAATGTCAAGGAAGGGAGTTATTCACTTATCATTAAGGATGGAGGCTAGGAGGTTGCTGGAAATCCAGGAGAGATTCTATGCTCACACCACCAGCCAGGCCCCATCATTTCTTCTGTTGCCTTAAAATTACGGCCATGATATGCTATTCCATAGGGCCCTTCCACTCCCCCTTTGATGCAGAAACACCTTCACAATGTGACTTTACTTAAGGGTAATTCTCTTGAACTGCCTCTCTCATATCTGAGGAAATGTCCTCTGTCACATTTCCAAAGACCCCTTAACCAGCAACTGGAAAATATAAAGTACAGGTTAGTGCCACAGAACCTGGAACACCCATCCTCCAAGAAGGTGAAACTGAGGGATGTAACAAGTGCTTGATGAGAACAGGGTGATTCTGGGCCTGAAATAATACAGGGGAACCAGGCTTAACATGACCCCATGACTCCTGAGTGATATCAGTGGAAGTTAATTCATGTATTCAGGAGAAATTCATACACATCTTTAATAAATTATGTCTGTAAAATTGCAATGCACAAGAAACAGTAAGTCAAGGGCCATGTGCCCCTGTGTTATGTCCCCATCTCACTGTTTTCAAGTTGATAGTACTGTTGTGTTGGAAAATGTTGAGTTGTAGAAGTCCACTTCTTTGGCAGAGAGACTGGAGTGCAATCAAGAATGTTCCCATTCACAAACCTAGTTCAGATGATAATTTGAATGTCATTTCTTGCTGAAAGGCAACAATGAAGTACCAATATATGGTAAATTTAATCTTCAAAATGAAAAAATGGAGAAGAATCAGTTTGAGACCTGGTGAGCATTTTCATCTTCTACAACTTGCTGATTCTAACCACTTTCGAGCATATTAGTGAGACAGTTATAACCTTTATGTTCCTCAGAGTTGACTCATCTTCAGGAATACTGCCTCATAAGAAATACAGCTCTCTTGATAAGCACATTTGTCATTCTCTGAAGCAGCACTTTAAGGTAGTTGACTGCATTTATGCCTATTTGACTATGTGATAAATTTTGCACAAAAGTTTGCACCCCAAAACAGATGTAAATAATTTCTATCAAATTCTGTGGAACATTTTTGAGAACAATCCCACCAGGATCATTTGCTTCAGTTTAAATACCAATATCTAGGAACTAAAGGGAAAAGAGCATTTACCCCTGTCCCCTTAAGGACCAAGAACGTTGCAGCTGCTCAATGAGCAGACAACTATCCGAGGAAATCAGGGAGAATTGTGGCACTAAGAGATGTATTCATTTTTAGGAATAATTATATGCTCTGATCTTTGGGTCCACAGATGGATTCATTCACACATGAACACCAAGCCCTTAGGCTCCCAAACTTCTCAAACACGTTTCATTGTTCTCATTCCTCCCAGGCATTTCCTTGAGGAATATCTAACCAGTGGGGTCAACTGAAAAATCTGGTGCAGGTGCTGTATCTTTCTTTTCACCTCAGGTATGTGGATGTTTGGAAAATATGGATTTCCTGGACACTATCTTTGAATGAGGGAATTTCTCAGCAATTTCACAAGGCACACTCTGTAAATATGCATAGGGAATGGGAAGAGGTGGTTGATCAAGTAATTTATTTATCCATGAATAATATTTTCTCAGAAAAGACATTCCCATTCAGTGTTCAAATGTCCAGTATTTATGTGTGCAGTAGTTCCTCTCAACACTTTTCACAGTGAGATTATTTGCAGAAAATTCTGTCCATTAATCACCAGTCCTTCATTTCTCCACAAAATGCTGCTACATTGGATTTCATTCCATTCAAGAAATGCCTAACTCTTTTATAAGTGTTCTTGGGTCATGAAAGCAAAATAGATGACAGCTACTGTATGTAGATTGGAAGGGACTGTCATGCAGAAGTTTGGATTAGAAGGGCATTGAATTTTCTGGCTAATGTAGGAGAATGCAGGGTTTTCTCTCCCCAGGGCTTGTTGCTGGGCCCTGGCAAATTTAGTTTCCATGAATGACTTGCCTGTTATCCTAATTGCACTGCACTTACCACCTGCAGTCACATAGGAAATATGACATCACATTAACCTCACAATTTCCATGGCAATAAGAACCTCTTCCATTCCTGGCTGCTGAGGTGGAACCCTCAAGAAGAGGGCTGGCCCATTTCTGCTGGTAGGAGGGAGCAGGAAGGAAGGAAGACTGAGAAGTCTTTTGTTTGACAAAAATGCATTCCTAAATTCTTAGCCAAGGACAAGAGGAATCAGAATGTTGTTTGGGCCAGACCCCTCTGACCTTGAGAAATCTGACTCCATCCAAGATAAGGTAGTCTGTTGAAGTCTGACTGTTGGTGATACACTTCAAGTCTGCAAGGGTCCTATGTGCTCACTTGACGTAGGAGGAATCATTATTTCTGGAAATGGGGATCCTTCTTGAGGCAATTGATCCCCACCAGATGCAGTGGATCAGGGAGTGATATGGATGTGAGAGGACATGGGGGCCACCATGCCTTGGCCACTCCAAAGAGACAGGCCCTCCAAAGACACTCATCCTGGTCTGGACTCACCTGGTACATTGCTGAGTTGCTAAATTGGCCTAGGGTCTTAGCAACCATTTTCAATGATGTCTGATGGATGACATTTCAGAGGAGCAGAGCATGCAGGCTGTTTGGTGGTTAGGGAAGTATGAACTGGACAACCTCACACCAACTCTGGTGTGAGGCCAGATGTTTCCATGAATGCACCAACAGGAGATAGATGAAACCTGGGATTTAGGAGTTCTAAGTAGAAGTAAGGAGATGCTGATCTCACAAATGTCAAGAGGAGGGACATAATCAGTAATCATTCAGGATGAGGCTGGCAAGTCTCTGGCAATAGAGGAGAGACATTCTAATCTCCTATCACTGACTAGGTCCCACCACCCCTTCTGTTGCCTTACAATCACAGTACACTCAGACATTGTCTTGCTATGATTTTCCATTTTCTGCCCCATCCACTCACCCTTTGTTGCAGAAACACCTTCATAATGTGACTTCACTTAAGGGATAATTTTCTTGAAATACTATGCCCTCTCTGAGAAAGGACCTCTGGCACATTTCCATGGACCCCTTAACCAGTACCTGGAAGATGCCTACTACATGTCAGTGTCACACACCTTGGCAAAACCATCATCCAAGGAGAGGAAACTCAGGCATGAAACATGCACCTGATGATGAGAGAATGAATCATAGCCTCAGATGATGCAGGAAAACCAGGTTTTATGTGACCACAGTGACTGCTGAATGATATTAACAGAAGTTAACTCATGTACTCAGCACCAATTCATACAAGTCTTTAATAAATGATGTCTGAAAAAATGCAAAGCACAAAAAACTGATTCAACAGAGGGCCACGTTCCCTTGTGCTTTGTCTACATCTCACTGTTAGCAAGTTGATGGTGTGCTTGTATTGGAAAATATTGAGTTTTTGAAATCCACTTCTTTGACAGAGGGCCTGGAATGTATCCCTGAAAGCTTCTCATTCACAAGCCCTACTTCAGGTTCTATTCTGAATGTTCTTTCTTGCTGAAAGGCAACAATGAAGTCTCAATATGTGCTTAAACTTCAACAATAAATTTCAGAAATGGAAATGAATCAATTTCAACCCTGCAGAGCACTTTCATCTTGTAGACCTTGCTGATTCAATCCACTTGGCAGCATATTAATGAGACTGCTATACCCTTGACGTTCCTCAGAGTTGTTTCATCTTCAGACATACTGCCTCCAAGATATTCAGGACCCTGGGGAAGCACCTTTGGCTGGCACACAGATGGTTGCTGAATAATCACTTTACAATGGGCTTCCCATTAAATGTGATACATATCCAGCCGTTTTGTGTTAATTTTATTGATCTGAGGAAGAAATGTTGAGACACTGGAGGGTTGGCATGATTTGAAGAGGCTCTTTAAGTTAGGTGACTACATGTCCTGCAGACCTAGTTATGGGATATTCTTTGCAGAAAAACCAATCCCATCCTGATCCAAATAGTTTCTATCAAATTCTGTAGATCTCTTTTATGAACAATCTAGCAAGCATCCATTAATGTAGGTCAATTCCCAATGTCTAGGTAGTAATAACTAGAAAAAAGATTTATCTCTGTACCTTTAAGGAAACAGAGTGTTGTAGATGCTAAATAAGCAATTTTCCAAGGGAAGCATGGAGGCATGTGGCAGTAGGAGAAATATTCATAAGTAAGAATTATTTTATGCTCTGATCATTGGGACCACAGGAAATTGAGGGAATCTTTCACATCTGAAGACCAAACCCTTATATTCCCAAACTGCTCATACCCGTGTCATTATTTTCAATACTCCTGGCCTTCTCCTTGAGGAAAATGTAACAACTGGGGTCAAATGAATTGCCCAGTGGTGGTATATGACCTTCTTTTTCACCTGTATGTGGGGGCATGGAAAGTGTGGATTTCCTGGGCAAGGTCTTTTACTCTGAATGAGGTAATGTCTCAGTAATGTCACGAGTCGTAGTCTTTTAATATGTATAAGGATTGGGATGAGGTGATGGATCACATGATCTATGAACCCATGAATAATATTTGCTCAGAGAAAAATTTTCCCCATGAGATGGGTTGAAAAATTTGGCTCAATGGAAATGTTACAGGCTAGTCTATATGGGCAATGACTAAATAGACTCCATCTTGCTCTGAGACACTATGTTATTTGGAAATGAGTTTCTCCCATGGGAATACCCAACCTGTGTACCTATCAACAATTGCTTAGCTTCTCCCTTGGGAATTCCCCACCTCAGTCACTTAGCATGACATATTTAACAATGCAAAAAATGTGATTCTCATATGATGAAACATTGTTCTTTTGATTCTGATGTTAGTAACCATTAGTGACCATTCTTTAGCAAGATAACCTATTCCTGTTCCAACCTGTTGTTAAGTCTCTCCAGCAAATTCAACATACAGAGAACCATCCTCAAGTGGCCACAGATTTCCAAAACCCATTCCAGCCAGGAAATTTCTTCTACATCAAACAGTTCCAGAAGAAGGACTACTGGGCAGCTGAAATGGAGGGGACCTTACTCACAACATGGATTCATCACAACTGAATCAAGACAACAGAAAAATGGACAGACCCCAGAGACCCTCACCACACTCTAAAGATAAGGCTGAAAACTGTTAATCATGTCTTTTTTTTTCTTGCTTGGACTACATGAGAAGTAACTCCATGCCTGGGCCTTTAGCTATTTGAGATTATCAAATGGAATGAATTCTGTGTTACTGTTCAAATCATTCCCCAGGTGTACTATTATGATGGGGAGGAGAAAAAAGGCTAATTTCTGAACAGGTGGCCCCTGTCTTAATTCCCCTCCTAATGGATATAAATATAACTGGCTCCACAGCTGGAGGAACCACTGCCCTCATTACAGTAAACCAAAATTTCAAAACTTTAACAAAACAACTAGATCTGGACTTAAGTAAATTAAAAATACTCTGTAATCCACTTTAAAAATTCTCTTGATTCACTTGCTGAGGTAGTTTTCCAAAAAAAAAGGCTAAATTTGCTCTTTTTAAAACAAGGAGGATTCTGTATGACCTTAGAGGATACCTGTTGCTTCTTTAGTAACCACCCAGATGTTATTAGCAATAGTTCATCTTTGATTAAAAAACACTTAAGGAGAGAGATGAAAACCTGAGGCAAATTGATGCCAAAATCTCTTCTCTTGGTCCTGTTGTTAACTGTCACCAGGATGGCAACACCTCTCAAACTAATTATGTTGGGTTTTTAATCTGGCCATGTGAGATAAGCTGTTAAGCTAAATATATTAGAAATAAAATCCAATCTGCAAAGCTAATGGTGTTACACACCCACTACAATCAAATATAATCAATAATTTGATAATGTATATAAAACTAGTGGGGAATGGGATGAGTTGACAAATTTGGCTCAAAGGAAATATTACAAACCTGGCTATATGGGCAATGACTAGACATACTCCATCTTGCTCTGAGACTCGAAGTTAGGTAGAAAATGAGCTTCTCCCATGGGAATTCCCCACCTGTGTACCTATCAACAATTGCTAAGCTTCTCCCATGGGAAAATCCTGCCTCAGTCACTTAGCATGACATGTATAACAATGCAAAATGGTGATTCTTATATGATGAAAAATTGTTCCCTTTTGAATCCGATGTTAGTAACTATTAGTAACCATTTTTTATTTTGTACCTAGGTAAAGATCATTTTGACCCACTTCGCACTCTGCTGATGATTTCATGATGTAAGTTTGTAAATTTGAATCATAGCAACAGACACTTATGATTGATGTGGTTTTTTATATAAAGAAAACCCTAGCACCCTGTGGTTGGGTCTGTTCTCCCAAGAGCCACTTTTGGGGGCATTGTGTGAGATAGTCAGCCAGTGAGCTTAATAAAGATTAACAAATTTGGACTTCTAAGTGGTGAGTGGTCTATTATTAAGTTGCACCCCTTAGCACCCATTTAGTTTTCAAACTTCTAGTATTTATTTGGGCAGAAATTCCTCTCAACATTCTTTTTTTTTAAATTTATTATTATTTTTTTATATTGAACACAAATGGAGTACAACTATTGTTTCACTGGATGTACACAAAGTAGAGTCACACCATCTGTGCGTTCATGCATTTACACAGGGCAATGGTATCTGTCACTCAACATTCTTTGCTGTGAAATTATTTGCAGAAAATCATGCCCATAGAACTGTCAGAACTTAATTAATTCAAAAATTCCTGCTCTCCTGGTTTTGATCCAAGTAAATTATGATGAAATTGTTTACCAGTATTCCTGGAACATGAGAGTCAAAGAGAGGAAAACTATACTATATAGAGTGGAAGGGGGTGGCATGTGCGAAATTGGTTTGGAAGGGCTTGGAATTTCTGGCTCATGTAGGAAAATGCAGGGTTTTTTCTCTCCCCAGGGCATAGTGCTTGTTCTCCTGCAACTTCAGTTTCCATGAATGGTTTGGCTGTCATCCTAGCTGCACTGCACATACCACCTTCAGATACAGAAAGGCCATATGTCAGCACAAATGCATCACAGTTGCCATGGCAATAGGAACATCTTCAGTTTCTGTCTGCAAAGGAGGAATATTGAACAAGGGGGCTGTTCTGGCTGTGCTGGGAGGAGAGTAGAGGATACAGGTAAGACCAAGGGGTCCTTTGATTGCCAAAAAAGCAATTCTAACTTCTTAGCCCAGGAGAATTGGAATTAGCATGTGTTGTGGGTGCAGGCCCTCTGGATTTGGGTCATCTGACCCCATCCAATATAAGGGACCCTGCTGAATTCATGTTCATGGAGGGCCAATGTGCTCACTTGGTTGCTTGAGGCATCATGATGTCCTGGAAATGGGGATCCTGCTGCAGATAATTGGTCCCCACCAGGTGGAGTGGACTAGGGAGTAATGCAGGGGTGCCTGAGTATGTGTGCATCACCAAGCCTAACACAGGCCAGAGGAGTATGGCACTAGGAAGACACACATCCTAGTCTGGACTTACTGCAAACATTTTTCATTTGGTAAACTGGACTAGGGTCTTAGTAGCCACTCGCAATCATGGGCAATGAATGACATTTCAGTGGAGAAGAGCATGTGGGCTAACATGCTGGGCGAAATGAAGTTTGAATTTTAAAACCTCACACCAACTATGGTGTGAACCTTTCCACAAATTCTCCAACATGAGACAGTTGGAACCTGGGTTTTAGGACATCTAAATAGAAATAAGGAGATGCTGATGGCCCCAATGTCAAGGTGGGGAGGTAATCAATAATCATTAAGGATGGAGTCTAGGAGGTTGCTCTCAATCCAGGTGAGGTTCTAAGTTCACACTACCGGTCAGGACCCACCATCTCTTCTTTTGCCTTACAATTAGGGTGCACTCAGATATTGTCATGGTATGATTTTCTAAAGTGCCCTTCCACTACCCCTTTGATGCAGAAACACTGTCATAATGTGACATAATTTAAGAGTAATTCTCTTAAGATGCCTCTTGCCTGTCTGAGAAAAGGCCCTCTTCACATTTCCAAGGACCCTTTAACCAGTAGCTGGAAAATGCTAAGCACAGGTGAGTGCCACAGACCCTGGCACAACCATCCTCCAGGAACATGAAACCGAGGGATTAAATAAGTTCCTGATGAGAACAGAATTATCCTGGGCCTCAAATGATAGAGGAAAAACAGGCTTGACATGAACCCTGTGGCTCCTGAATGATATCAGTGGAAATTTATTCATGTATTCAGGAGAAACATATACAATCTTTAATAATTTATGTCTGTTAAAATTCAAAGTACAAAATACTGAGTAATGTAAGGGCCACATGCTCCTGTGTTATATCTCCTTCTCACTGTTTTCAAGTTGACAGTGTGGTTGTGTTGGAAAATATTGAGTAGATGTCCACTTTTTTGGCAGAGAGACTGGAGTGCAATCAAGAATGCTCCTCCTTCTCACACCTAGTTCAGGTGATATTTTGAATGTCATTTACTGTTGAAGGGCAACAAAGAAGTATCAATATATGTTAAATCTGATGTTCAAAGTGTGAAAATGGAATAGAATCATTTTGAGAACCTGGTGAGCATTTTCATCTTCTACAACTTGCTGATTCTATTCACATACCAGCATATTAATGAGAGAGTTAAAATCTCTATGTTCCTCAGAGTTATATCATCTTCAGGAATACTGCCTCTTAAGAAATCCAGCTCTCTTGGTAAGGAGTTTTGGCTGGCACAAAGATGCTTGCTGAGAGCTGTCTTTAGAATGGACCTCAAATGAAATGTGATACTCATCCAATCATTTGTGTTCGCTTGATTGATCAGAGGAAAATAGTTGAGACACTGGAAGATTGGCATGCTCTTACACAACATTTTAAAGTAGATGAGTACATCCATGCAGGTCTCACTATGTGATAAGCTTTGCAGAAAACCACCTCAAAACAGATTTTAATAATTTCTATCAAATTCTGTAGGTAGTTTTTGAGAACAATCCCACCATCATCCTGTGTTTCAGGTTAAATACCAATATCTAGGGAATAAAGGGGAAAGAAACATTTATCCCTGTCATTGAAGGACCAAGAATGTTGTAGCTGCTCAATGAGCAGGCAACTCACTGAGGGAAGCATGGAGGAATGTGACAGAAGAAGAAGTAGGCATTTTATGAATAATTATTTGCTCTGATCATTCAGATCACAGAAAATTGAGGGAGTCATTCTCACCTGAAAACCAAACCCTTACAATCTCAATCTGCTCACACCTGTCTCATTGTTTTTATTCTTCCCAGGCTTTTCCATGATGAATATCTAACTATATGGGTCAAATACCAAATCCAGTGCAGGTGCTGTATGTTGCTGTTCACTTCACATATGTGGTTTCTTGGAAAATGTGGATTTCCTGGGCAAAGTTTGTTTCTCTGAATTAGGGAATGTCTCAGCAACTTCACAAGGCACAATCTGTAAATATGTATAGGGAATGGGAAGAGGTGTTGTATCACAGGATCTATGAACACATGAATAATATTTGCTCAGAAGAAAAACATTCACTTTCAGTGTTAAAATGTCCACTATTTAAGGGTGGGTTTGCCGAGGTCCAGCAATAGCACAGATCATGGCACAGCTTGGTGGGGGGAAGGCATCAGCAATGAGTATAAATTGACAAAGACTTGAAGATCTGAGACTTAGCTGTAACTTTACTGTTTCGTGGCTAATTTCTAAGAATCACATCTATGTTCCTACTTTATTGTTTCACACACAATTTAAAAATTTTGTTCACCTTGAATACAGTCTCTTGAGATTACATGAAAAGGAAAATCTTGCAAACTCAGAGCAAAACTAATGAGCATAAGTATAATCAAAATGAAATAACTTCTTCTATTCCTCTAAGAAAAACGTCACAAAAACCTTTAATTGGTTCTGGTTTTCATCTTACTTGTAATGATGAGAGTAGAGGCCATTCTCATAAGTTATACAGGTTTTAGCACATCATGGTTTAAAGCTGAGTAAAGAATAGCAAACACCATGACTATCAAGCACATTGGCATCTCTCTCAAAGGCAGCACAGCTCCCTTTGATCTATCTATGGCAAAGAAAATGGAAATTATTTTTGTTAATTAGTTAAATGACACCCAAGATACAGCTTCCTATCACTCATATGCAATCCAGGTGTGGTCTTTGAACTGTGAAAACAATTTCAATAAAAGGGGGCACATTCTGGTTTGGGCTAAAGCAGCCAGGTAGTCTGGCTCTGTTAGGCTAAGGATGAACAATAATTCTTTTTGATCTGTCCCATGACATTTTTTCTGTTACTTAAAATAATATTAGATATAAAATCAATTAAGGGTTGAGCAGAATTCTTTTTATGTTCCAAGTCACTTAATGTCTGATTTTTTACCAAAATCTTTAAATACAAGCATACAATAAGCAATAACACAAGAACAAGAAGGAGCATGACACGTCCACATTCCCCAGAAGATAAGACCATTCAAGAATCTTCATAATTCCCAGCAGAACTGTGTCAAGTACTTAGGCGAATAGTGGTGGGTGAGACATGAAGTAATTCCTCTCATCATTCTTCACAGTGAGATTATTTTCAGAAAGTCCTGTCTATTGGACCATCAGTCCTTCATTTCTAATCATAATGCTACTATCCTGGATGTCATCCCATTCAAGAAATAACTAATTTGTTTACAAGTGTTCCTGGGACTTGAGAGCACATGAGAAGAGACCTACAGTATGTAGAGTGGAAGGGGATGTCATGCAGAAGTTTGGTTTGGAAGGGTATGGAATTTTCTGGGTACTGTAGGAGAATGCAGGGTTTTCTTTTCCCATGGCTTGTTGCTGGGCCCTTGCAGCTTTGGCTTCCATGAATGGCTTGCCTGTCATTCTAACTGCACTGCACATATCACCTTCAGTCACATAAAGGAAATATGACAGCACAATGGCCTCATAACTGCAATGGAACCCAGAACCTCTTCCGTTTCTGGCTGCTGAGAAGGAACCCTCAAGAAGAGGGCTGGCACAACTGTTCTGATAGGAGGGGAGAGGTAGAAAGTAAGATCCAGGGTTCTTTTGTTTGACACAAAAGTTTTCCAAAACAGCCTAGGAGAAAAGGAATCACCATGTTATTTTGTCCAGGATCTTCTGGCATTGATACATCTGACTCCATCCAAGATTAGGGAGCTTACTGAATCCCGACTGTTAGTGATACACTTCAAGTCTGTAAGGGTCTGATGTGCTCACATGAGCACAGGAGGCATCATGATTTCCTGGGAAGGGGATGCTGCTGCAGGCAATTGATCCCCACCAGGGGAAGTGGACCCTGGAGAGATGTAGAAGCTCCTGAGGACATGTGAATCACCAAGCTTTGGAGAGACCCAAGGGACATGGCCCTACAGAGACACTCATCCAGGACTGGACACACCTGGTACATTACTGAGTTGGGAAACTGACCTAGGGCCTTAGCATCCACTTGCAATAATTTCTGATGGATGACATTTCAGAGGAAAGGAGCATGCAGGCTACTTGGTGGGTTAGAGAAGTATGAACTGAGCAACCTCACACAAACTCTGGTGTGAGGCCAGATGTTTCCATGAATGCATCAACAGGAAAGAGTTGGCACCTGGGATTTAGGAGTTCTAAGTAGAAGTAAGGAGATGCTGATCTCCACAATGTTGAGGGGAGGGAGCTAATCATTAATCACTTAGGAAGGAGGTTGGCAAGTTTCTGACAATAGAGGAGAGACATTGTAAGCTTACACCACTGACCAGCTTCCACAACCTCTTCTGTTGCCTTACAATTACATTGCACTCAGAGGGTATCTTGCTATGAATTTCCAGGGGCCCCTCCACTCACCCTTTGATTCAGAAACACCTTCATAATGTAACTTCACTTAAAGGGTAATTCTCTTGAGCTATCTATCACCTGTCTGATAAAAGGCCCTCTGGCCCATTTCCATGGACACCTTGAGCAGTATCTGGAAGATGCCAACTACAGAACAGTGTCACCGAACTTTGCACAATCATCATCCAAGAATGTGAAACTCAGATATGAAATAAGTGACTGTTGAGGGCAGGAGGAACCAGGGCCTCAAATGATACAGGGACACCGGGTTTAACATGACCCCAGTGGCTGCTGAATGATATCACCAGAAGCTAATTCATGTGCTTAGCACCAATTCATACAAGTCTTTAATAAATGATCTCTGTAAAAATGCAAAGCACTAAAAGCTGAGTCAATTAAGGGTCACATGCCCCTGTGTTTTGTCTGCATCTCGCTGTTATCAAGTTGATGGTGTGTTTGTGTTGGAAAATATTAAGTTGTAGAAGTCCACTTCTTTGGCACAGAGACTAGAGCGCGCCCCAGATAGCTTCTCATTCACAAACCCTAGTGCAGGTACTATTTTGAATGTCCTTTCTTAATGAAAGGCAACAATGAAATCCCAATATGGGCTAAACCTGAATTTCAAAATGCAAAAATTAAAAAATGTCAATTTCGGACCCTGGTGAGCATTGCTGTCTTGTAGAGTTTGCAGGCTCAATCCACTTGGCAGCATATTTAAGAGACTGTTATAACCTTGAGGTTCCTCCACGTAGTCTCATCTTCAGGAATACTGCCTCTTAAGAAATTCAGGACCCTGGCAAAGCACTATTGGCTGGCACACAGCCAATGGTTGCTGAATATTCAATTTACAATGGGTTTCCAATTTAATCTGATATCCAACCATTTTGTGTTCACTTGATTGATCAGAGGAGGAAATGTTGAGACACTGAAAGCTTGCCATGATTGGAAGGGGCTCATAAATATAGATGACTGCATGGCCTGCAGACCTAACTATGGGATATTCTTTGCAGCAAAACCAATGCAAGCCCAATCCAAATAATTTCTATCAAATTCTGTAGATCTCCTCTATGAACAATCCAGCAAGCATCTTTAATGTAGGTCAAATCCCAATGTCTAGGTAGTAATGAGTACAGAAAGATTTATCCCTGTCCCTTTATGAAACAAGTGTATTGTAGATGCTAAATAAGCATACAATTATGAGGGAATTTTGGAGGCATGTAATAGTAAGAGATGTAGGCATGTGTAGGAATTATTATGTGCTCTGATCTTTGGGACCACAGATAATTGAGGGAATTTTTCACACCCGAACACCAAACCCTTGTATTCCCAAACTGCTCACACCTGTGTCATGATTTTCAATCTTCCTGTCCTTTTCATTAGGAAAATTTAACTAATGGGGTGAAATGAACCACCCAATGGTGGTGCTGGACCTTGTTTTTCACCTCAGGTATGTGGGTGCTATGAATATGTGGATTTCCTAGGCAAAGTCTGTTTTTCTGAATAAGGGAATGTCTCAGCAATGCCATGAGTCACAGTCTGTAAATATGTCTAGGGATTGGAAAGAGGTGATGGATCACAGGTTCTATGAATGCATGAATAATATTTGCTCAGAGATAAATTTTCCCCATTCATATTTTGACCCACTTTTATTTGGGAAGAATATCCACTCAACATTCTTTGCAGTGAGATTATTTGCAGAAAATCCTGTTTATTGAATTGTCAGTTCTTCATTTGCTCAAAAATTCCTGCTACTCTGGTTTTGATCCCACTCGAGAAATGCCTAACTTGCTTACCAGTATTGCTAGAACATGAGAGTCAAAGAGAGGAGAATTATATTATATAGAGTGGAAGGGGCCTGGTATGTGGAGATAGCTTTGAATGGATATGGAATGTCTGGCTCTTGTAAGAGAATGCAGTTTTTTTCTCTTCCCAAGACTTGTTGCTTTTCCTGGTGAAACTTGAGTTTCCATGGATGGTTTGGCTGTCATCCTAGCTGTGCTTCACATACTAGGTTCAGTTCCAGAAAGACCACATGACAGCACAATGGCATTATATTTGCCATGACAAGTGTAACCTCATCAGATCCTGTCTGCTAAGGAGGAATCTTGAAGAAATGGGCTGCTCCAGCTGTACTGGGAGGAGGGAAGATGAAGCAGGTAAGACCCAGGGGTACTTTGTTTGCCACAAAAGCAATGCTAACCTCTTAACCAACGAGAATTGGAATCAGCATGTGTTGTGGGCTGTGTCCCTCTGGTGTTGGAAACCCTGCTGAAACCATACAAGCTGCCATACCATCCATGTTCATGAGGGGCAGATGTGCTCACTTGGCCACATGAGGCATCCTGACTACCAGGGAAAGAGTATGCTGCTGCAGACAATTTGTTACCACCAGATGTTGTGGACCAGGGAATAATGTAGGGGTGCCTGAGGATGCATGAGTCAGCAAGCCCAACCAAGGCCACAGACGCATGGCTCTAGGAAGACAGTCCTAGTCCTAGTCCTTGTCTGGAATTACCCCAAAAATGGCTGATTTGGTAAACTTCCTAGGGCCTTAACAACCACTCACAATAATGGCTGAAGGATGGTATTTCCATACAGATGAGCTTGTGTATCAACTCATTAGGTGAAGTGAAGTATGAACTGGAAAGTCTCAAACAAATCTGGTGTGAAGCCAAACCTTTCCACAAATGCTCCAACTGGAGATAGTTGGAACCTGGGTTTTAAGACATCTAAGTAGAAGTAAGGAGATGCTGATCACTCCGATGTCATGGTGGGTATCCCTAATAATTATTAAGGATGGAGGCTAGGGGGTTGCTGGACATCCAGGAGACATTCTATGCTCACACCACGAGCAAGGCCACACCATCTCTTCTGTTGCCTTACAATTATGGTGCACTCAGAAATTGTCATGGTAGGATTTTTCAAAGGGCCCTTCTTCTCCCTCTTTGTTTTAGAAACACCATCATAATGTGACTTTACTTAAGGGTAATTCTCTTGAACTGCCTCTTGCCTGTCTATGAAAATGCCCTCTGGCACATTTCCAAAGACCCCTTAACCAGAAACTGGAAAATGTAAAGAAGAGATCAGTGCCTCAGACCCTGGCACAACCATCCTCCAAGAATGTGAAACTGAGGAATGAAACAAGTGCCTGATGAGAGCAGGATAATTCTGGCCCTCAAATGATAGTGGAAAACAAGGATTGACATGACCCTGTGGCTCTTGGATGATATCAGCAGCAGTTAATTCATGTATTCAGGAGCAATTCATACTTGTCTTTAGAAACTGATGTCTGAGAAAATGCAAAGCACAAACACTGAGTAAGTCAAGGGCCACGTGCCCTGTGTTATGCTTCCATCTCACTGTTTTTAAGATGATAGGATGTTTGTGTTTGAAAATGTTGAGTTGTACAAGTCCACTTCTTTGGCAGAGATACTGGAGTGCAAAAAGAATGCTCCACCTTCACCATCCTAGTTCAGGTGATATTCTGAAGGTCATTTTTTGCTGAAAGGCAACAATGAAGCACCAATATGTGTTAAATCTGATTTTCAAAATGTGAAAATGGAAAAGAATCAGTTTGAGACCCTGATGAGCATTTTCATCTTCTAAAACTTGCTGATTCTATCTACTTGACAGCATATTATTGGGGCAGTTATAAACTCTGAGTTCCTCAGAGTTGTCTCATCTTCAGGAATACTGCCTTGTAAGAAATCCAGCTCTCTTGTAAGGAGTTTTGGCTGGCACACAAATGCTTGCTGAGTACTCTCTTTAGAATGGGCCATGAATGAAATATAATACTCATCCAACCATTTCTGTTTACTTGATTGATCAGAGGAGAAAGAGTTGAGACACTGGAGGATTGTCATGCTATGAAGGGGCACTTTAAGGTAGATGAGTGCATTTATGCAGATCTCACTATGTGATAAACTTTGCAGAAAAACCACCCCAAAGCAGATCTAAATAATTTCTATCAAATTCTGTTAATCGCTTTTGAGGACAATCTCACAAGCACACTTTTTTGAGGTTGAGTACCAATGTCTAGGAGTAAAGAGGAGAGAATCCTTTATCCCTGTCACTTTAAGGACCATGAATGTTGTAGCTGCTCAAAGAGCAGACAAGTATCCAAAGGAATCATGGAGGAGTGCTTCAGTAGGAGAAATGGTCATTTGTAGGAATATTAATATGCTATGATCTTCAAACAACAGGAAATTGAGAGATTCATTCACACCTGAACACCAAACCCTTACAATTCTAAACTGCTCACACCTGTCTCATTGTTTCATTCCTCCCAGGCTTTTCAGTGAGGAATATATAACCTGTGGACTCAAATGCAATGTCTGGTGCAGGAGGTATATCTTGATGTTCACTCTAGGTATGTGGTTGTTTGGAAAATGTGGATATCCTGGGCAAAGTTTGTTTCTCTGAATGAGGGAATGTCTCAGCAACTTCACAAGACAGAGTATGAAAGTATGTTTAAGGAATGGGAATAGATGGTGGATCACAGGACCTATGAACAAATGCATAATATTTGCCCAGAGGAAAAACATTCCCATTCAGTGTTCAAATGTCCAATATTTATGTGTGCAGTAATTGCTCTCAAAATTCATTACAGTGAGATTATATGCAAAAAGTCTTGTCCATTGAACCATCAGTCCTTCTTTTCTCCACAAAGTGCTGCTATCCTGGATTTCTTCACATTAAAAAATTTCCTAATATTTTACAAGTGTTTCTGGGATGTGACAGCAAATGAGAGGAGAGCTAAAGTGTGTAGAGTGGAAGTGGTTTTCATGCAGAAGTTTGGTTTGGAAGGGCATGGAATTTTCTGGCTAATGTAGGAGATTTCAGGGTTTTCTCTCCCACA
>JAJEJO010002874.1:0-13485 GCA_020662805.1 Glaucomys volans
GCAGGTTGCTTGATGTCCTACCCCCATCCAGTCGCCTTGCACCACCCTAACAAGCAGGAGGAAAGAGCCCCAGGAGGTGGCCATCTGCGGCCTTCCTGGCTGGGTGGACACTCCCCCAAGGGCTGGGCTCTCTCTGCCCGGCTCCTGACCAGGAGCTGTCTGCAACGTGACACGGAGAGGGCTAAGCAGGTGCTGGGACTTGGGTCAGATTTTACCCAGACCGGATTAGAGCAGCCAGGCCGACGGACCCCAGCACATCCCTCCCCTCCCCTTGGGGCTTGGGCCATCCTGGGGAAGGGCAGTCTGCGGTCCCAGTCTGACACCAGATCATCTCGCCTCCAGACCTGGTCCCGACAAGGCTGCTCCACAGCTCTGCCGAGCCAGTGCCCAGCACAGTGCCCAGTGCACCCATGTGTCCTGGGGCACCCAGGGCAGGTAGGATCTCTACAGACTGGCACCAGGCCCTTCCCCATCCCCTCTCCTCCCTGCCCGGCACTGGACACTGCAGGCCCCCATGGTCCAGCCACTCTGGCCCTCCTCTCCCGTTGAGTGGCCTCATCGTCTGGCCTGAAGCCCCAGCAGAGCGCCTCTTACTGGCCTCCCCTCAGCTGGAGCCATGAGGGCCCTGGCACCCAGCCAAGGAGCTGGAGGGGTCCTTCTTCGTGCCCAGCTGTCCCCGAGCTGTGCACCAGAGGAGCCCAGCAACCTGGGCTTGGGGTCCCAGCTGGAAGCCTGTCCTCACGGTATTGCTCTCTCCCACTGCCTCTGTCCCCTCTCTCCACCCTGCCCAGGTCGCCAGGAGAGCCCTTAGCTGCTGTTCCAGGACCCAGGGGGGTGGGCAAGCAGTGGAGCCTCAGTGTCCTCAGCTGTGATGGGGGACAGCACCGCCCACATGAACCGGAGACAAGGCCCAGCTTTCCTTAGAGGCTCAGCCCCTGGGGTCTTCTGCCACCATGGCTGTATGAGGACCAGAGCGAGGCAGGAGGTGCGGGCGGGGGACCCAAGAGCATGAGGACAGAAGCTCAGGGTGGGTCTGGGGGTCTGAGGGCCCCCACCTTGGAGGGCGAGTGATGAGGGAGGCCAGGTTCGTGTGGCCTTGTGCTGGCCCTCCGCAGTCTGCAGAGGCAGGGCTGTCCTCACTGTGGTCAGTATG
This sequence comes from Glaucomys volans, assembly GCA_020662805.1. NCBI lineage: Eukaryota > Metazoa > Chordata > Mammalia > Rodentia > Sciuridae > Glaucomys > Glaucomys volans. Next base: position 1,154 of record JAJEJO010002874.1, read on the forward strand.
CTGCGTCTCACCCCTGGACGGGGCAGCACAACGGCCTGTGGGGGGATCCTGCAGCCATCCCTCGAGTGTGCATCGCTCAGGGCCCACCCCTGAGTTTGCAAGCCGGACGTGGCGTCAGAAGCTTCCCCAGAGCATCGTTCTCCTGGCCTGCAGCCCTGTTTCCTTACAGCTCACCAGCCCTGACCACGGAGCACAGAGGGCCTGGAGCTGGCCACCCTCCCCCGCGCACACTGCCCGCCGCTGTCCGCCGTGGCCCAGGCCCACGGCTGCTCTGGGACACTCCGGCCTGAAGAGCCTTCGCTCCCTGGCCGAGCTCGCTGTGAAGAGTGGCGTGTGCTCCCAGAGTCCACCAGCACCTGCCCCACTCCGGCTCCCGCTCTAGGACAGGACGTGGAGCAGAAAAATAAGACAGGCTGAGCTGGGGACGGACAGGTGGCCAGGCCAGACTGAGGGCCAGGAGAGCCAGACACTGGGAGGCCCCATGACACACCCAGCAGTCACGGCTCAGAGCGACAGGTGTGGCGAGAAGGTTCTGGATCTTCTGGAGGTGGAACCGTCAGGACTTGCCAAAGGGAAAAGGAAAGGGTGACAAGTGGCCCAGACTGCTCAGCCTGAGCAATCAAAGGGTGGGGGACAGTCCCCAGGGCGACACCCCATGCAGAGCTGCTGCTCCTTCCGCGGTGGAGGCCATTCCGGTGTGTCTGGAAGCCTGCTGTCCACATCTGGTCATTGCTGCCAACCCCCTGACCCTGGCCCTGCTCTGGGATCTGCTAGGCGAGTGCTCCCCACCTCCTGTGGGGGCGCCATGGCCACTCTCGGCTCCTGCCTGAGGCTTCTTGTGCTAGGGCCCAGGTCACCACCTTTGCACCTGCTCCCCTGGCAACCTTGGCTCTGGGGACACTGCCCTGTGGGCCTCTGCAGGTGGGTCTGTGTGCAGCCACATCTGGTTGGTGCTTGGCGGGGTCCTTCCCTCGGCCCCTCCCGCTGAGCAGTACTGGAGAGGCAGCTCCTGAGGCGCAGCCTGCCCGGCAGCTCTGCTGCCCCCCCTCTCCCCACGGCCCCAGGAGCCTGGTCTCCCGGGGACCAGTCATGCCCCACAATGCAGCCCTTCCCTGTCCGATTTCTGGCCTCCCCTCCCTGCCTGGGGCGTCACCACGCCTCCCCTTTCCCAGGTGGCCTCAGCCCAGCACCCCTCCTCCTCCAGCATCTTCCTCTCCTGGCTTTAGGTGCCGCCACCCTGGGCCCTTCTGCCCTTGAGCTGGACTTGGCCTGCGCTTCCTTGTCTCTGGTATCTGTTTAGCAGACCTCTCCAGTGCGTGGCCTGTGCCAGGCCAGTGTGGGCACTTAAAGGAAGGGACTGATCCTTGCAGCCCTTGACCTTCCCACTGAAACCAGCAGCAAGAGAGGGTAGGTCACCTGCCCCGTGACACACAGCCAGCCGGCGCCGGAGTCTCGTGAAGACAGACCTGGATCCTGCATCTGGGCTGCCTCGAAACACACATTTCCCGCTGTCCTTTCCTGTCCCGCTGCCCGACTCCCCTGGGGTTGAGCCCCAAGCAGAGTCCTCTCTACCCATCCTGGCCCAGGCTGGCCTGAAGCGGAGTCGGGGTGACAATGGTGTGTGAGACGAGGGCCTGAGCCTGGCTGCCGCTCTCTGGAGGTGAGGAAATGGGGGCCCTCAGAGTGTCCCTGAGGCTGAGCCAGGCCCACAGCTGCACGCCCCGTTCTCAGTCCTGCCAGACTGCGGTGACCATCACTCCCTCGGCAGCAAGCCCGACCTTCCTCCTCCCTGACTGCAGCTGGGGTGCAGCGCCCCCTGGGTGGGTGTGGGGAGCGACCTGGGCCTCCATTCCAACAAGCTGTCCGGTGACATGCCAAACCCCGGACCATGCTCAGAGGAGCAAGGGCTGGGCCACAAAAGCCCAGCGTGGGCCCAAGGGGACGGGGAGGGCGAGGGTCTCTAGTGCCCTTTATGGCCCGGGGAACAGGGCTGCTGCCTGAGGCACATGGGGTGGGGTCAGGCAGACCTGCGGCTTGGGGAGCTGAGGAGGAAGGACAGCTCACAGCTGTCGTGGGAACTGAGGTCTGCCAGGGAGCTGGGGATCAGCCCGAGGCCCAGAGCCCAGATGGGGCGGTGACCAGCCCGGCCTCCTCCCACCCAGGGCTGTCATTCCCACGCTGGGGCCTGAGGACCAGAAAGCCACCCCTTTCTCAGAACACAAAGGTCTTGGCCTCCTCCTGTCCCTGGCCTTCGAACCGGCAAACATCCGTGCAGGCCGCACATCTGGTGGGAGCGGGACCAAGCCCCGCCAAGGCCCTTGTCCACACTGAGGGACTTCGGCCCTGCCCTGGCGGCATCCTCTGGCCCTAGCCGGGAGGTCAGGCCTTGAGGCCCAGCCCGGCACCCCCAGCCCTTGCACCCCACCTGAGGAAGGTCTCAGTCCCTGCCTGGGGCAAATGCCCCTGGCCACACCAACTCACCACAGACTCTCTGGGAACTGGTTTCTGAACCACAGCTGCCTGCGTAGGATGCGAGGAGCTGAGCAATCCCACGCCGAGCTGGGCCGCTGTAGAGACGCTCCTCCCCAGGCGCCACACCCTCAGAAGGCCCCAGAATGCCCGTGGCGCTTATGCTATATTCCTAAACAAAGTTCCCGTATCGCTACTTCTCCATCTCAGGGCTTTGCCAGCACCGGTCCGAGTCCCGGGAGGAGGCCCAGCCACATGCCTAATGCAGGGCACGGGCATCACATGGGCACAGGTATGCCAGCGTAGCCCATGGCAGAGCCGTGCGCCGTGAGTGGTGGCTCTTCCTGTCTTCGCTTTCCCCCCAGAGATGTGGCAGTGGTGCTATTTGATGGCATGTGCACTGGACACTGTCCAAGCCTGACTGTCGCCCGACTCTCCTCTCCAGGCCCATGACGCCTGGCGTCCCCGTCTTCCTCAACCTGGACCTACCCTGGTGCTGATGCAGATCGTGGGGTGCTGGCTGTCCTCTGAGGGACCCTGGAGACCAGCTGCTGTGAGCTCAAGGACCTGACAAGGTCTGACTCTGCTTGCCTGGCGCTTTGCCGGGTTCTGAGTTCTGGTTTGGAGATGGGTTTCCTGCGGAGGCCGGCTCTGCAGCGGGGGCTCCACGGCGGTCTGGGTGCCAGCGTAGCCACCGCAGGTTCAGAGCCATCGGACTCCTTGTTCCTTAGAGTGACCCCTCCCTCGTCTATGACCTACTCGACAGGAAGCTAGGGGTCTGGTCTGGGCCCTGGGAGTGGAAGACGCCAGCCTCCTGCACGTGGTGGCGAGCGGGGCTGCAGAGCCCTGAGCCCCCGAGGACTAGGGGCCGCTTGTCTCCCCAGACCCCCAGCCTGGCGCCCCCGGGGTGCCATGACGGAGGCGGAGTGACGAGCACCTTGTTTGTTACTGTCACAGATGTCGTGTGTGTTTGGTGCTGTGGTGGCCGCGGAGGCTGGGCAGAGGGCCTGGCCTGCAGGGGTGGCACCTGGGGGCCCCAGGACCATCCTCCACACCAGGCGCCTGCTCCTTCCCCAGCACCGCCTGGAGCGCAGGGAGCCGTCCTGCTCTGCCTGGCCGGCCGTCCAGCATCAGCCCGTCTCCAGGGCCCTTGGCCCACGTGTGCGGAGACGGCTCCTGACCCAGCCAGCAAGTGCCGCCTCTGGGCTCTGGCTGCCCGGCTGAGAGCCACTGTTGAGCCAGCAGCGCTGCAGGGACTGCGTGGAGAGGGGTCCTGAGGGAGGGTCGGCACACGGTGGTGTGTGAGGGGCCGGGAGCTCAGCTGCCAGGAGGACCAGCTGGAACGGGCAGGTGTGGGAGGGGCTGGGAGGGTGGTGGGCTCCTGAGACCACCCTGACCGAAACCCTGGTCCTGATCCTGCAGTGCTGGTGCCCAGGGCACACAAGCCCTGGCCACTCGCCTACCTGAGCCTTCAGAGAGGCAGGAGGTCCATGCCCTGAGGGCGGAGCCCCGGGCCTGGGGACTGCAAGAAGCAGCTCTATGACCCTCCTGAGGGGCGGGAAGACCAGGGCCGCCCACCTTGCCCATAGTCGTGGGCCCTCGAGCGAGCACGCTCGGTGGATTAGCACGTGTCCCTAGAAGCCTGGTGCACCAGCCGGGACCGGGGCCTCTGTCTCGCTGTAAAATTGGGTTAAGCCTGACTTCCTGGGGCGAGGTCAGGAGCAGGAACGTGCTGGTGCCTGTCCCTGCCCTACTGGCATCTGCCCTCGTGGGCCTAGAGAGCTCTGCCCTGGGCGCAGTGCCCTTCCTGCGTGTGGAAGGAGGAGGAGGGGATGCCCAGGGCAGCAGAGGCCATGACTCTGCCCAGACCGGTCTTGAGGCTGCATTGGCCACATGCATCCTGGTCTCCTGGGCCTGGCTCTGCAAAGGCGGCCAGCGCCCTGAGGAGGGCGGGCGGGTGGACGTGGGCTACTGGGGACCCGGAGGCCTGGAGGCTGACCTGCAGGTTGGGGGCGGAGGAATGGCTTGTGCCCCTCCTGTCTGCTTGGGCCTGATGTGGGATCACCTCGGGTCTGAGCATAGGTTCTGAGTTAAAGTCCCAGCACTGCCTTTACGGCTATGGTGACGAGGGTCGGGGTGGTCGTGGGGCCTCGGTTTCCTCGGGGACCCCCTGTGGGAACCAGGACGAGGATGAGGTGCGGTTTGAGTGCCAGCAGCACAGGCTGGACCTCAGGTCATTGCCAGCTGCCTGGCTGTCTGCAAAAGAGCCAGGGACCGTGGTGGCCCAGGGACCGTGTGGCCCAGACACTCACGACACCAAGTCCCCCTGAAAGCAGCAGCCTGAGCAGCAGGCAGCCCCGGTGGACCAGCCCTGGATCCACCCTGCCCAGGACGCTGCTCCTCGTGAGGGCTTGTCCCGCTCCCACCGCAGCCCCTCCCTGCCGCAGTCTCACTCCACATGGTGGCCTCCTGGGGACCTCACAGCCAAGTCTGGTCTGCTGGCCAAACTCAAGCCAGTGAGCCCACGCCTTCCAAAAAGGAAGTGGCAGGAAGCCCAGCCCGTGAAGTCTGGCCCGGGAGCCAGCTGGGGTGAGGGGACGTGGATGCCTTCCAGCGACCTGGCCCAGGCAGCCTGGGCCTCCAGCTGCAGGGGAGCCTAGCTCTGGAAGTCTCTGGCAGGCGCGTGAGCATGGCCGGGCGGCTCAGGAGAACCAGGGACCCTGGAACTCCGGGGTGAGGGCCCAGCCCCTTTCTCGGGGGCCTGGAGGGTGTGGCTGCATGGAGGAGGGGAAGAGAGAGTGAGTGGTGTCCAGATGATTCCCAGATGACCCAGATGGCACAACCGGGGAGAATGGTTAGCCAGTCACTGGATGTCCGCCAGGCCTTGGGCGGAAGGCAGGGGAGTAGATGGCCTGGGTCATCCCGGATGCCCTTCCTGGGTGCTTCCAGAAGCCCGTCCGCCCCTGCGAAGGTGTCTGCATGATGTGCCAGATGGCAGTTACGCCCTGTGCTGGGGTGACTGCTGGGCACTGTGTACCTTGGCCCACAGGGCTTCGTGACCAGGACCCACAGACTGTGGCTCAGGAACATCGGGCACCTGCTTCTCACCATTCTGAAAGCTGGAGGTCGGAGACCCAGGCTCCTATGGGATGAGGTGGTGAGGCTGGAGGCTGGAGAGCCTCCCCTGGAGAGCAGGCATGGAGGAGAGTGCTCTCAGGTCCTCCTGAAAGGGCACTGTTGTGGTGGCTTGGACGTGGCGTGAGCGTGTCCCCGAGGGTTTCAGTGGAGATTTAATCCCCTTTATGAGGTGTAGAGAGGGAGGGAACGCAACCTGACCCCGGGGCTGGGGGCCTCTGGGAGGGTCAGATCACACAGGGCCTTCGGGTGGAGCCCCCATGGCTGAACCCTGGTGGCTGGGAGCAGAGAGAGGGGCCGAGGTGGCACCCACCCACTCCCTGACCCTCTGTGTGGCTCCTCAGCCTCCAGACTCTGCAGCAAGGAGCCACCTCCAGGCGTGAGCAGCCTGCCTGGGGTCACCGAGTGGAATGACCCTCTTTTTAAGCGGCACTGGTCCTGGCACTTGGTCGTGCTGGGGAGCAGGCTGGCACGGGACTGGCCCATCCCTGGGCACGTCCTTCAGGACCTCGCCAGGCCCACAGGCCCCTCCTAACGCCGTCCCACCCAGGCTAGCAGATTCCAGAGGCATGGAAACCGTCCTGGGCAGCACTTACGGGGGGACGTCTCCCCTCCATAGGTTGCTCCTGGCTGGCAGCTGGTGGGAGGGTCCCCAGAGCCCCCCAGTGACCAACACTGGGCCTTGTGTGAGGCAGGGCCTGGATGAGGCTTTGGGGACGCAGGACCTGCCAGGCTGCCTTGGTGTCACCAGTGCCAAGCCCAGGTGAGGGGCGTCCCAGGCAGGCTCCGCTCCCAGAGCACTGCGGGAGGTGATCTGCCGCCTGCTGGGAGGATGTGGTGTTCCGTTCCTCCCTCTGGCCATCAGAGGCTCAGAGACTGCGGCATGGTGCCAGCTGGCGGCAGAGGCTCCCTGGCCTGCTGAGAGGAGCCGCCTGGGCAGCTGCCGGGGTCTCCCCAGGGCTTTGACTGACAGAGGGGGGAGAGCGTGGGAGTCCAGTGTGTGCGCACATGACATGTGTGTCCCAGGCGCTGGCCGGAGGCCTCCCGTCCTGCCATGGCCTTGCCAGGGCTGCAGTGAGCCTGGTCCATGAGCCACCTCCTGCCTCCCACGTGCCAGTGTCCCTGCATCTTCCTCCCGTGGACAGGTGCAGGCCCCGCCCCTGCTGCAGCCCCGCCCCTCAAAGGTCGGGGTCTCTGTGCCCATGGGCAGCAGAGGCCCAGGGTTTGGCAGCAGCCTGCCCCGCCTGGCCCGCTCCCATGCCTCGCTGCACCCTGCCCAGGCCTCCTGTCCTCACCTAAGCGAGACCACGTGACTCAAGCCCTGAGCCTGCAGTGTCACCGTCACTGCCGTTTGCGCCTTCTGCAGACGTGCTGGAAGACCTCGAGGCCCCTGCCCTCTCCCCCGCCCGTGTCTCTTGGTGCTGCGCTGGCCAGGGCCTGTCTGAGCCGGTGTGTGTCTGTCTGACCCTGAAATAGCACACAGCTCTCCGCAGTCTCTGGCTGTGGGAGTGACACCCTTTGTCCCCGTGAGCACATCTTTCTGTGGCTCCATTGAGCTGGCAGGATCCAGGCGTACCCACCTCCCTGGGGACCTGCCCCCACTGGGCAAGGGACAGCACAGGTTTCCGTCCCGCCACACAGGCCAGGGCTGCCGTCCTAAGGGGAAGGACCTGGACAGGGTCACCTAGTGCTGCCCCCCCCAGATCCTGCCTGGGGGACTGGCTTGCTGCTCAGAGTGCCCCCCAGAAGCTCCCCAGAGGCACCACTTGGCTCCCTCTGCGTCCTCGCCACTCGGACACCAGCCTGAGGCCCAGCACAGACACTACCTCACTCACCAGGGCTGCCAGCCTGTAGGACGTTGGCCACAGCCAGCTGGCCAGTCTAGGCAGGGGACGGAAGTGCCTGAGTCTGCTCCCATCCGGCTGTGGCGCGCTGGCCAAGTGTGTGGGGTGGCAGGTGCAGACCCTGCCATTCACGTCTCAGGCTCCTCCCAGAACCCCACTTCTGTGCACCCCATGGACAGGGAAGAGGGAGGGGGGAGGAGGCCACCCAGCCCGGGGAGCACAGACGGTCTGTAACACCCTGGGTGGCCTCAGAGACTTGTGTGGACCCGGTGAGGTGGTGGCTCCCACACCCACTTGGTAGATACGGAATCTGAGGCCCCCGAGGTGAGCTGACTGCTTCTGGGCCTCACAGCTAGGGGCGGGGGGGCCAGGATGCCAGGAAATGACCTTCTGTCCCCAAAACACATCCCTCTTGGCCACTCTGCCTTTCTGACCATGGAGGGCCCAGGCCTTCCTGAAATTTCACCCTTGAGCCTCAGGCTGAGCCAGAGTCCCCAGGAACCTTCTCATGGCAAGAAGTCAAGAGGTGACCTTGGGCTGCCTGTCACCTGAGGTCCAGGAGTCCCAGGTAGAGGCCCCAGACAGAGCTGGGAAGGGAGTCATGTGGAGGCAGGGCCACTCTCGGGGACACTAAGGCCCTGGATGGTCACAGGTGCCCCAGCTCGAAGCTCCCTTATGAAGCACCAGCTCTGTGCAGGGCAGTCTTCTGGGGCCGGAGCTTGGGAGGAGGGAGTCCCAGGTCACCATGGGGAGGCCTCACCAGCCAAGCAGGTCCTGCTTCCCGAATCATGCCTGCCAAGAGCCTCCCTGCCTCTCCAGGCCCCAGGGAGGAGTCAGGTGGCCTGGCAGGCCAGGACTAGGGTGGGGTGCAGAGCCCCAAACTAGGGGGCCACCCCTGGAGGAGCCTTGAAAGGCAGGAAGCCTCTCGGGGCATCACAGTGGCAGCCTGACCTTGGACCAGCAGCCACATGCCCCTGGGGTGGCCTGGCCTCCTGGCCTGAGCAGCCGCTATCCGAGCTCCCTTTGGGGCTTCTCTGGGCACTGAAGGATGGAGGGCAGCAGCCCGGCCTCGCCCCCTGGGCTGGCAGCATCGCTCAGAATCATCAAAACCAAAACATCTCCAGCCATTGCCAAATGTTTTCTGGGGCAACTTCAGCATGGATTAAGTTCAGGGCTGGAGTCGCTGGGCTGTCCTTCTGTCTGATGCTGGACACCTGGCATGCCCATGCTGGGACTGTCCATCAGGAGACTCACTTAGCGAGGGGGTGCTGTTCTGTGTGCATTCCAGCCGCAGAGAGTTAAGAAGAGTGTCACAGGAAAACGGGACCATGCGGGTGTCAGGGTCCTCGCCATAGAGCACTTGGAGGGCGTCAGCCTGGGGCAGTCCCGAGAGCCCCCCAAACGCCACTCAGGCTGCGTGAAAAGCCACAGACCTGCCTCAAAGAGGAGGTCCAGGCCCTCAGGCCAGCAGACAGGGCTGCAGTCCCACCCTTTGCTTTAGAGATTCCTGGGACCGCCGTCCCTGGTGTCCAGCGCGCAGCACTCAGTGAGGACACTGGTGGACACAGCTGGCCTGCGACGGTCACGACCCCGCGGAGCAGTTTTCTGAGCTTTTCCCTGAACTCTTCGAAGTTCCAGTGAAGGACGGGAGCTGTGATTGACAGCCTGGAGGCACAGCGGTGGCACGGTGGGGGCAGGGCTGTGTCCACACACTGGGAGATTGGCCACAGTGACGTCTGTGCGTGGAGACCGAATGTCGGCTGGTGTGAACTGGGCCACAGGCTGGACCCGCTCACGGAATGCGCTCGGTGCAGCGAGGTGCAGGTGTTTTAAAGAGACGGGAGGAGCTGACCCGGAGACACCCCGTGTACGTGGACGGGAGGACTCAGGGTCGTCAGAACGTCGGTCTTTCCAACTTGGTCTCTAGGCCCAGCAGCATCCCAGGCAAAACCCTCCCAAGTCACTTTGCAGCTCTCAGAAGGAGGCCACCGCCGCGGCCCACCCCTCAGTGCGTGTGGCCACCGTGGCTGCGGCCGTGAGCAATGCTGGGTCTTTCTTTGAGCTTGTCTGATTTTTCTGCAATGAACATGTGCTACTTTAACATTAGAAAAGAGCAATAAACTTCTTTCTAAAGGAAAAAACTCAGAGGACGGTGCGCAGCCCTGAGAGGCCCGGGCAACGAGCTTAGCAGCAAGGCCTTGGAGCGGCCTGGACAGGGCCCAGGCGTGTCCCGGGACGGCGTCAGCGTCTCCTTCCTGGAGTCTGGCAACCCCTCCTGTCCACGAGTGCTGACGGGAGCCTGTCTGGGGCCTGGGCCCCTCCGTGTGTCGCATCTGTGGCGAGGAGCCTGGGCAGCTGCCCATTTTCCATGCCGAGCTGGGCTGAGGGGATCGTTCCGCAGCTGGGGTCCTTCATTTTAAAATGCTTTAAAGTAAACGATGGAGCAGATATGCTCACGGCCTCAGCTGCGCTGCTCAGTCACGTGTCCCTGCAGAGTCCACAGCGAGAGGCCGGAGGGGGTCTGGGCACCGAGAGGCTGGCCTCCGCGCCGCTCAGTCTCCCCGGCCTGGCTGGTGCAGCCCTCCGGGAAGCCTCCCCTAGTTTCCTGAGCCTGTGGAGCTCGGTCCTTCACAACCGCACTCAGCCTGTGCTGGGGTCTCCGAGCTCCCTCTGCCTTGCAGGGGGCCTGGGGACGGGAGGGGAATGGGAGGGACACGAGTGACGTTGCTCTTCTGCCACGACCTGCATGTGTGAAGGGCTCAGTTTGAGCTCCAGAAGCTGCCCAGGGTGACGGTGACCCCAGGAAGCCCCGGTGGGGTGTGGGAGCGAGTCAGGGAGGGGTGGGGTGTGCTGGTGGGCCGCCCAAGGCTGCGGGTGCTCCGGCTCATGGAGTGGGCTCTGGGGGGCCGCAGAGTGCCCTGAGTGGCCCCAGGGAGCCTGAGGAAACCGGGGTCACCCACAGGCTGACACCCCTCTGGCAGAGGGCCACCCTCAGGCTTTGCCTCCCAGCACCGGCCAGCACAAACCCATCTGTCTTGTGGTCTGAGGTCACCACGGGGCAGAGGTGGCCCTTGGGTGGATGATGGGGGCCATCAGCAGGCGAGCTTATGGAGGGAGAGGGCACCACAAGACCTGGCTCTTCATCCTCTGGCCACCTCAGGTGGCAGGAGCCAGGAGCAGCCATGGGCTTCCTGAAGTCACCCTGCCACAGACCTGGACTGCCACACAGGGCCTGGCTAGGGGGCGCTCCTGCAAGCCCAGCTCTGCACACGCCTTCCTCGGGGACGGGGTTCGGGAAGTGGAGTCACTGGCCGGGGTCGGAGCACCTTGACCCCTGGCAGCGATCCCAGCTGCCGCCCTGCGGGCACCCCCCAGGGGTCCGATGCCCTAACTGCAGCCGCAGTGTGGAAAGGACTCAGGGGCCTGGCTCCCCGGCCAGGAACCCCGACGCCCGGTTTAGGAGCCCTTGGTTTTCCAGACTCAGAGTCAGAGCGCACGCCTTCATCTTGTGGGTGGGAAGCAGGCTCAGAGCGGGAACACGGCCGCTGTCCTCGGCCCTGGAGACTCTGCCGGGGCTGCTCTGGCCCCTGGGGGTGTCGGGGAGGAGGCATCTCCCTCCCGGTGTGGATGCGTGCAGCTTGGGACTGGGTGGCTGGGCGGCCGAGCCCAGCTCTGCCTCGTGACAGCGACAGAGGCTGCCGTGCCCCAGCCTCCAACCTCCAACCTCCATGCTGGGACGTCCCTCCTGCGGACGGCAGCAAGCGGCCCCGAGGGGCCAGGACTGCGGCATCGGGGGAGAGGCGCGCTGGCAGGGGGCCCCCCCGGGCCCTCCCCGGGCACAGCCACTGGGGCTCGGCTTTCCTTCTTCCAGGGGACTCTGGGAAGCAGCTGGGCCAGGACAGAGCTACGTCCACCCAGAGGGGCTGCGGCTGCACCTGCGTCTCCCTGCGGGCGGGCCTGTGCACTGTGCCCCACCACCCTGGGCACTGACCATCCGGGACCTTTACAGAAGCCCTGCTGGAACCGCTTTTCTAGAAACTTCCTAGAAACTTCCTAGACATCTCTTCTGCCTGCCTGTTGTCACCCTTCAAACCCCAGAGCAGCTGTTACCACACCCTTGTGCAGGGAGGAAATGAGGTTCGGGGGGTCACTCTCCCAAGGCCCCTCGGCCTGCTCCAGGTGCCAGGATAGCTCTGCTGAACCGATCACCTGCATGGCATGATTACTGTCACTTGGGCATCGCCACAGTGGGCACCACGCCTGGCACAGGCCGTCCACCTGGAACTACCATTTATGCACAGCCGCAAGGGCGAGCCGGTGAGGTCTCCGAGCCCCAGCTTCTCCTGGAGGCCCTCAGTGAGGCCCAACCAGCTAAGAGCCCAGCATGGCCGTGCATGGCCTGCGTGGTGCAGAGCACTTGCTAGGGAAGCCACAGGCTGCACTGGGCTCTTTGGGGAGACACCGGGACACGCCAGACTCAGGAAGGTCCTCATGGCCACGGGAAAGAAAGACGGCAAGGTTCTCGCAGCTCCTTGGGAAGCCCTGGGGCTGCAGGTGGGACTGGTGGCTGTGGAGGGGGAGGGGACGACAGCTCTCCAGAGAATGCTGGGGGTAGGGGAGTGGGCCCTGCTGTGGGGACTGGGGACCTTTCAGTCATTTGCTGAAAGTCTGGGATGTGCCCTCTCTCCCTTGTGCCCCAGGAAATATTGTCACTCTTCACCCCTTATGTAGCTATGAAATGGGCTTCTCTTGAAAAACACTGATGTGGTGATGGTGGTAGTAGTGATGGTGATGGTGATGGTTTTGGTGGTGGTGATGGTGATGGTGATGGTGTTGGTGATGGTGATGGTGATGGTGATGTTGGTGGTGATGGTGGTGATGGTG
>JAJEJO010002874.1:18981-54002 GCA_020662805.1 Glaucomys volans
CGGAGGTTGTCCAAGCTGAATGGACGCTGCCCCCCACCCAGAGGCTGCTCTCCTGGGAGTCCCTTCCGCAGGAGCACTGGCACACCTGACGGAACGCACCTGCGAGGGCCACGCCAGGCTGGGCTGCAGCCCCTCTAGAGACGGCCGGTGCCACAGGGGAGGCTGCAGGGGCTGGCCTGGGTCCCTGAGGTATGCTCTGCACAGCGGTGGAGGGCATCGCCCCGGCTGCAGCCTCCCCAGGTGAGCCTCCAATCAGGGCGGCGAGCTGCAGAGTCAGACGGTGAGCACGCCCGTGTGGTTGTGCCCGAGAGAGCTGACCCTGCAGGCCAGTCCCGCTGTCTGGCCGTAGTACCCCAGAGGTAGGGAGCCAGGCACTTGAGGGAGGCTGGAGGGGCTCCCCTGCTGTCTCTGACCTTGGCGTGGGGGTGGCTTTGTGGTCACCCAATGAGCTGGTAGATTAGGGGCACTTTTCTGCTTGTGTGGCCTTTGACAATAAAATGACTTTGAAAAAATAAAAGCACCCCAAGCTTGCCCGTCCTCAGCGGGCCCAGCACCGGGCACGGCCTTGTGTCTGAGCGTGCGTTTCGGGTTTGTGCACACATGTGGGTGGGCACCTCCTTCCTACCTTGCCTCACCTGGGTTTGTAGCGGCCACCAGCTCTGACCGCTCCTCTGGACCTGAGCAGGGGGGACAGGGAGGTGAGAGTGGCTGTGACCAGTGTGTGGGGCAAGGTCAGACTGTCAGGGACAGCATGTGGGAAGCCCAAGCAGAGAGCGACCTGAGTTGGGGAGGGGTCAGAGAAGGGCAGCAGTGCTCTAGAGAGGAGGGTGGCCCTGGAGCCAGGAGCAGGGGGTCTCTTCTGAAGAAGGAGGGGACGGGTGGAGACTGAGGCCAAGAGGACAGGACATCCACTTCCTGGGCACTCTCCTGGCCCAGGGTGTCCCAGAGCTCATGGTCCCAGAGAGGGCACGTGAATGGCTGGGCATTCAGGGACACCAAGCACCTACTCTGCTGGAGGGGCATTGGTGGCTTGGACGCTGCTCCTCCAGACCAGAGAGGACCCCAGGGCTCAGAGAGCCCAGGAGGGTTGCAGAAGCCCCACTCGCCTCCGCCTCTGCCTCCTTTCTGGGTCTTCACACCCAGGCATTCCCTGGCATTCCTGACTTTCCCTGGCATTCCTGACATTCCCTGGCATTCCCGACATTCCCTGGCATTCCCTGGCATTCCCACCATTCCTTGATACTGACTCTGGGGTCTGGTTTGGAGCGATGTGACCAGCCTGAGCCCCAGAGTTCCAGACCCCAGCTGGACTTCTAGGTTCGTGTGACCCACCCTAAGCACAGTATATTCCCTGGACACCTGCCACTTCCCCGGCACTGGAGTGGCCTCTGGGGACAGTGCATGTGGAGCTGGTGCTCCAGAGAGAAAATATAAGATCCCCATGAGCATCACAGTAAGCCTGGAGCCCATGACGGGCCAGGGACCCTCAGCCCTGTGACGCAGGCAAGACCCGGGCTTCCTGGAGGGACTCAAGCTTGAGACAAGTTTCAGCGAGCGCAGGAGTTTCCCGGGGCCGCTGCAACAAACCATCACCAACTTGTGGACTGGGACAGCAGAGCTTGGCTCTCTGCCGTCCTGGAGGCTGGACTTGGGCAGCGTCCCGGGGCTGAGGTCTGGGTGGCTGCAGGCGAGCCCCTTCCCTGCCTGTCAGCCCCTCCCTCTGGTGGCCCAGCCCCTGCTGTCCTCCTCTCCATTTGACCCCTCCTTGTCCCCAGGCCCCCTGCGTGACCCATTCGGCATCCTTAGTTGATCCCATTTGGAAAGTCCCTTTTGCCATGGAGGGTGACATCGGGGACTCCAGAGGTTGATGTGAGCACCTCTCTTTCCAGTGGTCTTGGAGGGGAGGTCAGTGGGAGGAAGCAGGCACAGGGGCCTGGAGAAGGTTCCAGGCAGGAGAGCCGCTGCCCAAGGCTGCCCACGAGACAAGGCCAGACCTGGTCAGAAGAGCCTGGGGTGCCAGGGGGACTGGCAGCCTCTCTGGCAGCACCCACAGTCCCCTCGAGGCCAGGGGAACAGCCCAGGCACCCTCTCCCCTCGCTGGACCATTCCAGATGTCCATCTTTTGTCCTCCTATTGCTGGAAGGACTCTGAGCGGGGTGTCCACTGGCAGGTGACTGCTGGGGCAGGAGCGGCCCACCTCGTGGAGGTCCCCCTTGCTGGGGGCGGAGGTTTGTCCTGCAGCCGCTGTGGCCGCAGCTGCCCCCTCAGGGCCTCAGTCTCCCCCCAACAGGCAGAGCATCGGAGCGAGGCTGAGAGGATTCCAGGTGCGTGCGGAGGCCCGGAGGCTGGGACCGGGCTCCCGAGCGCCCCTGTTTACAGCCACGGGGTGCACAGGAGGGCTGGCTGGAGCCTGCCTCGGGCTGCATGGGGCCTGGAGCTGGCGCAGGACTCTGGCCGCAGCTGAGGCTCCAGAAAGTTGTTTTTCCCAACTGCAGCTGGAGGAGCAGCTGGGAGCTCAGCGCCTGCAGGGAGCGCCAGGCGGGCCGGGAGGGAGGGCCTGGCGCCACAGACCCCACGGCTCTCTGGGCAGGTGGACGCAGACCCTGGCACTGCAAGAGCTGTCTGAGCGCTGGCCGTCCCTCCTCGGGGGAGGCGACCACAGCCGCCCTGGGGTGGAGGTTCAGAGCAGAAGGCCCCAGGGGGTCAGCTGGACCGGGTCAGAGCCGAGCCCTGGGCCAGGCCTGCCGCACTCAGCCTCCCCCCTCGCGCCTCCAGCTGCATTCAGGAGAGGCCGAGGCTTGGTGGGGGCAGGGCTGGAGGACAGGGTCGCAGCCCCAGTGCATTCAGCTCACCCTCAGGGGATCCCACGCTGTCACGGACGCAGTCTCAACTCCACTTCACAGATGAGGCAGGGCCACCGGGGCCACTGGGCTTGGCCTCCTCCCCGCAGCACTTGGCCCCGTGCGGAGTGAGCGGGGGACTGGGAAGGACCAGGAGAGAGCCGCGTCTCAGCTGCTTCCTCACCCACTGGTCGGGTGGCAGGGTCTGCTCCCCGCCCCAGGGACAGGTCTGGGGAGGGGCGGTCTTCTGTCTGCCTCGTGCCACGTGGAAGGCGCCCGGTTCTGGAAACTGTTATGGGAGCCCACAACGCCTCAGATTCAGGGGACTCAGGAGTGGGCACTGCGGCCTCCCTGGCATCCCTCGGTTGAGGCTCCCTGCCGGCTCCTCCAAGTGCCTGCCTCTCAGGAAACAAACAAGTTCATGGCCCTGGAGGCCCCGTGACCGGCTCCCCCTCTTCCTGAGCCCAGTACCCGCATCCCTGGCCCTGGACCTGCCTGACTCCCACAGGTGCCTTCCTCTCTGCTGGTCCAGAGCTGCAGGAACAAGGGACCCCACCCTGCGTGTGGGGAGCAGGCAGGCAGGTGGGCGGGCTAGTCTAGATGGGGCTCAGGAGGCGCAGGGCCTGTTGGGCTCACCCTGGGCAGGAGCAGAGGACAGAGGCAGGTTCGCTGGGGCAGCCCCGTGGGGTGGGCTCAGCTGGACTGTGGGTCCTGGCTCTCTCTCCCTGGCGACACTGGCAGATGGGCTCACTGGAGGGGGAGGTGGGGATGGATGTGGGTGGGACGTGGTGGCTGGGGAGCCTGCAGCCTGGGGAGACTCAGGGATTGGGAGGTGTCTGGCCGGCGCCTCCACCTGCCCCTCAGTCCAGCAGGGGCTGGCGTGGCCTGGCGTGAGGGAAGGGCTGCTACAGCTGCTGAGCCTGCAGCCTCCATGCTGGGAAGGGAGGCCGCCTGTCAGGTGTCCCCGTCAGAAAGCGGCTGGGGTGGGTGCCTTGTTCCCCCCTCCCTGTCCCCTCTGGCCAGCCCCCAGAGCCACCGTGCCTGGGATGGCTGTCTCAGGGCACTCTCACGAGGCCTGAAAAGGCACTGGACAGGACCAGAGGCTGGCCTGGCCCCTGGGGCCAGCTAGGAACTCTGGGCTGGGTCATTTGAAATTGGGGCCTGAGGATGGACACTTCAGAGCTCACCCTGGAGGGAGGTAGCCTGTGGCCACACGATGGCCCAGACCTGCCCGCTGAGGGGCTTGGGCCACAGGCCCCAGATCCTCCCGAGCTCAGCGGTCCAGAGCACAGGCATGGCCCAACTACCCTGGCGTCCCAGCTGCCCGTTGAGCCATCCTGAGAACGCCCTCTGGGCACGGTCATGACCCGGTGTCTGGTTCCCAGCCACCCTGGGCTGTCCCTGGACAGGATGCCTGTCTCAGTCTCCTTGCCTCAGTTTCCCCGGTGCCAGGGTTGCAGGGATGGAGGGCAGGCTCTGCCCCATGCAGGCGCACACAGAAGGCATGGGGAAGCAGGTGCCCTCCAAGTGCGTGGCAGGAATGGCCTGGCCCTGCGGCAACCAGGAGGTGGGAGGCCACAGCTGGGCGGGGGAGCTGGAAGTAAGTGGAGGAGTGGGCTTGTCCCCAGTGGCCTGAGGCCAGCTTTATTAAACCAGGGGTCCTGGGGACTAGCACGTCTCGCCCCCCAGCTGCTGTGGAAACCTGTACTTATCATGGAGACCACTGACCCGTCTAGCAAGGTGTTAGACGCAGGTCCCCAAGAAGAGCTCTGGCTGGAGGGGTGGGCTGCCCCAACACCCCACGGTGACAGCTGGGCTTGTAAACTTTATTTCCACACAGTAGAGAGACACACAGTACAGGCAATTCTGGGTCAACTGTACAGCGAAGCTCCCGATACCCCTGGAGACACCCGTGCGAGGAGCCGCCGCCAGAGCCCACTGGCTTCCGAGGGGCCATCCACGGCATGGCTCTCCCCCCGGGCTCCGTGGGCAAGGTGAAGCTGGCTCAGTCGGTGCACCCTGGCCACGCCTCCCCCGCTGCACCATGGCCACCCTGGGGCTGAACTTCCCAGGCAGCAGGTTCTGCTTCCTGCTGCTCCTCGTCCTCCTGGGAGGGTGAGCCTCGTGGCCAGTGCAGGGCTGGGCTCAGCAGAGGGTCATTCACTGGCACCTGCTCCAGGCCAGGCCCTGATTAGACCCTGACTCCTCCAGGGGCCAGGGGCATAGCCTGCCCTCTGGGGACCCCAGGTGGCAGGGCGGGCAGCCCCTGTCATGCCCTGTGGGGGGACACTGTGCAGAAGGCAACTGGGCAGCAGGGGTCAGGGAGGTGATTATGGGGAGGAGGGGACTTGGGAGCTGGCACCTGAAGTGGGTGACACTGGGTGGGAGCAGGAGGACATTCCAGACAGAGGGATGGACATGTGCAGTGGCAGGAAGCAGAGGAAGAGGGTAGACTTCAGGAACTGCAGGAGCCTTATAGGTTCCCAAGAACTTGGAAGGTGACCTTCAAGAGCAGATGCCCAAGGGGAATAGGGGACTTCCCTCATGGCACTGTGATTTGGGATCAAGGCTGAGATTCGGACCCCTAGCTAGGCCCAGCCTGGGACTGTGCCTCTGGCCCTGCTGAGGACCATGGTGGTCCTTCGTCCTGGTCCTGGGTGGCTATATCCCTGCCATCTGCAGGGTCTGGCTCTGGCACTTGATGCTGGAGAGAGGTGACCTGCCTCACACCACCACCTCGGGCGCAATGCTGAAGAGAAGGTCATCGTTCCCCCGCCGCACCTCCAGCAGGAGTGGAGACTCATTCATGACGGCCTCCTGCAGCTCACTTGAGTCCACCAGGGGGCGCCCGTTGACCTTGACGATGATGTCGCCATCTTGGATTCCTCCTCTGCCGAAGGAAGAGACACAGGGTCACCATCCTCACAAGGCCTGGGCTTCAGGTGGTGAAGTTTAAAAGCAGCAGTTTAACAGAAATCATGTCAGTGAGAAAGAATGGCACACAGATGGCAAAGTTCCTTCACCAGAAGAAAACCAGTGGTGTGCTGAATGTAACTTCTTCATCTGCATTCACCACAGGTCACACTGGACCATCTCCACCCCTACCGCAGTTGCCAGGATCACAGTGCAAAACCCCTGACCTGACCCAGCCCAGCTCAGATGGAGACCGAGGCCAAGGAGGGGGAGGACTCCATTGGACTCCTTCTTGGAGAACCAGTCAGTGGGCCTGGGTAGACCACATGCCACCAGGTCTACCCCAGCCCACAGCACCGTGGTGCTTCAGATTCCTCTAGTACTTTCTGATTTCAAAGGAAACTTCATTTCACTGACCTTGACAAAGCCCCTGGGGTAGGAAGAGTAGCAGAGTCTTTCACAGGAGGGCTGGGGCCCCAAAGACCCAGCTCAGCCCCTGGCTGGGTTAGTGAAGCTCAAGGAGGCCCTGAGCCCAGGCTGGAGTTCCTCAGCCTCTGCTTCTGGAAGGTCACTCTGGTCCATGAATGGGTATGGCCAGTGTTTCAAGGGACAGTTCATCTCTCCAGCCCTCCCTTGGCTTAGAGAAGCCAAACTCACCTCCCACATCACTTTGCCAGGAAGCTCACAGCCACCTGAGGTCAGCGCAGGAGACCCAACCCAGGTTTCACCTTCACCCACCAGGTAATCTGATGCCTCACAGCCAGCCTCCCTGCCTCCTCTGGCAGAGCCTACCTCTGAGAAGGTGAATTTGGAACAACCTCCTGCACATAAATTCCACTGTTGACCGACGGGAAGTCCGGGTTGCCAGCCTTGAGTTCTTCCACCAAACTGAAAGGACAGTTCAGCTGTGACGCCTCTTCCAAGCCCTGGAACCAGCTCCTTGGCATACAGCTGCCCCACCACTGCCTGGCCAGGTCGGGGGCCGCCTGGGGGCTGCCACACTGCCCTGTCCTGCCCCTGAGCACTCTGTGTCCCCCATGAGGTGCATACAGCTCCTCAAGAGAAATTTAATGAAGAACCAGTTAGAAATGCAGAGGGAAGAGCCAGTGTGGGGGAGGGGAGGGTGCGTGGGAGGAAGGAGGAAAGGTGGGTGGGTGAATGGATGGACAGACGGATGGATGGAAGGAAGGAAGGACAAATGGGGAGAAGAAAGCAGAGATGAACAGACGTTCCACAGGTCAGTCACGGAATGCTCAGAGAAGACTGGACAGAGGGTAGGATGGGAGGGTGAAAGAGGAAAAGGAAGAGCACATTGAACAGGCCCATCAGTGTTGTGATCTCCATTACAGATGGCTTCTGAATCGAATCCCTGGATTAACACTGCTGAAATGGGAAGAATGGTCATTTGGGGACCGTGTAGGTTGGGGGTATAGTCAGTGGGCATTCTACTTCTTCCCAGAGCCCCTCAATGGCGTCACTTCCTCCTGCTTCAAACCCTTGGACCTGATCTGCACATCCTGTCTCCAGAAGCCTCCCTGCCCCTCCCTGCTCCATCCCACTCCCTGGGTCCTTCCAGGCACTGATCAAGGTTGACCTGCCATTAGGGGCAGAGTAGAGGTGAGTGGAACACAGGCCTCGCTCAAGGAGGTGGGGAGGGGTCCCACAAACAGGAAGTAGCTACATAGTGGGGTCAAGAGGAAGCTGGAGGGAAGCCCAGGCTCTGTAAAGAGGAGGGGCCTGGTGAGGTAGAATAACATTCTCCAAGTTTGTGCACACCCAGAACCCCAGTGTGTGACTTTGCTTGGAAATAGGGTCTCTGTAGATGCGATTAGTTAAGGACCCCAAGATGACGTCATCCCAGACGGAGGGCGAGTCCCAAGCCCAGTGATGAGTTTGTAAGAGAAGCAAGAGGGAGATTTGGATACAGACACAGAGAGGAGGCCATAGAGGCCATAGACAGACGGAGGGACTGGCCTGATGTGGCCACAAGCCAAGGACTCCTGGAGCCACCAGGAGCTGAAAGAAGCAGGAGATACTCCCTGAACACCTCAGAGGGGCCCCACTGACACCCCGACTGCAGACTTCTGGTCCCCAGAACTGTGAGCTAACACATCCGGCTGTTTGAAGGCACCATCTTTGTGGTGATTTGCTGTGGCAGCCCCAGGAAAGGAGTTCAGAAAGCTCTCTGAGAAGGGGCCCCTAAATCGAGCCCCAAAGGAGAGCACAGGAGTCCCGGCAGAGGCCCAGGCCAGGATGGAGGCAGCCAGGGCAGGGGCGCGGAGGGCGGCTCCCCATTCCTCACCTGGGAGTGATGGTCCGCATCCGTAAGCCGATGAACCGCTTCTTCCAGTCTGGAAATGAGCACAGCGGGCGGGTTACAGCTGCTGAAAAGCCACTGCCCACCCGAGAGGACCAGCAGGGGACAGAGTGCCTGGGCTCTCCTCTCGACCACTCCCTGGAGCTGGGAAGCTTCCCAGCTCTAGTCTGGCTCTCCCCCAACAGCTTCATGTCCACGTCCATCCTCCACCCAACCCAGTTCCAAACATCTGCTCCCCTTGCTGAGCACCACACCCACCCCAAGGGCTCTCCCAGCCTCCGCACTGCCAGTCCCCAAGTGCCCTTGCTTGGAACTGAACCTATCCCAACCCCATAAATAATAATATTACCCCAAAGACCCCGTAAGCCCATGTACCAGGCCCCACTGAGGAGGCTCCTCCACCCCTGCTGCTCCAGCCAGTGTCTGAGCAGGTGGTATAGACCCGGAAGCCACATGGACATATTCTGCACCATCAAACAAGACTCAACTTGCTTTACATTTTCATTCCATAGAAGTTTTCTGACCCCAATGGACTTAAACTAGGAATCAATAATAGAAAGATTATCTAGGAAGTTCTCAAATGCTTTTGAAGGAGAAGTCAAAAGGGAAATGAGAAAGTATTTTCAACTGCATAAAAATAAAAACGTAACAAATCAAACCTTATAGGGATAAAGCAGTTCTTAGAGGGAAATTAATAGCACTGAAGTGTGTATATCAACAGGAGGGATGGTCTCAAGCCAGGGCCCAGATTCCACCCAAAAACCTGGGAAAATAGGCCAAATGGGTCCTGCGTTGAGCACATGGAAAGGAAATAGAAACAATGGAGAAAATAAGTGAAAACCAAAAGCCAATTCTTTGGAACCAAAAGATTGATAAATCTCTAGCCAGTGTGACCGTGAAAGAGAGGAGACAGGACTGTCACTATCAAGAGCTAGAGAGGCAGCATGGCCATGGGTCCTGCAGCCAGCAGGAGGATGGAGAGGGCGTCACCCACAACCTGAGGCCAACCTGACTGGAAACGTGTTGTCTTGACCCTAAGATGAGGAGCTGGACCAGGATGTCCACTCTCACACTTCTCTGGAATATTTTACCAGAAATTCTAACCAGGCAAGAAAAAGAGAGAAAGGACATTTAGATTGGAAATGAAGAGGTAAGACTGTCCATACTTAAACTGCAAAACCATCCATGTAAAAAATCGAGTAAAATCTCCAAAAAAGTGACCAGCACCAATGTTGTGGTTTGGATCTGGAATGACCCAAAGGCTCCTGGGTTGAATGTGGCAGTGCCCAGAGGTGGTGCTCCTGGGAAGGGACTGAATTCGAGGGCTCTGACCTCAGTGGATTAATCCACTGGTGGAGACATCTGGATGGACCCTTGGGAGGTGTGGAGACTGTAGGAGGTGAGCCCAGCTGGAGAAGAGGGTCACAGGGCTGTCCTGTAGGGGTGCATCTTGTCCTGGGGCTCTCCCCTCGCCCTCCTGCCCAGACACCACGACGTGAGCAGCTGCTGCACCCTGAGCCCCTGCCTATGCCACCTCACCACTGGACCAGGAGTAATGGCGTCAGCTGACTGTGGACCGACACCTCCCAAACCGACCCACGACAGATCTCTCCTCTGTGCTGATCTTCCAGGTCCTTCGTCTTGGTGATGGAAAGCTGACTGACCATCAGGAAGCCACCTATCCTGCAGGGCAGCTCTGTGGTGACCAACACACCAATATCGATTCCATCTGTATGTTCTGGTTGCAGACCATCAGCGACTGACCGGTACACTACACACTATGAAGCATTGCTGAGAAAGTGAAAGGAGGCCTGCGTCATGGAGGGGGATTCTCTGATCACAGGTCTGAAGGTCCGTCAGTGTCACAATGCCAGTTCCCAATTTAGTTACAGGTCCAAGGCAATCCCAGTCAAGATCCCAGCAGGTTTGCCAGAGGTTAGAAAGCTGCCCTAAAGAGTTTTGGGAAGTAAAAGAACCTAGAGGAGCCAAACAGCCTGGGCGGAAGATGTCCACTCCTGACTCCAGGACTCGCTGCAGGGGACGGGAGCTGAGACGGGGATGGGAGCTGAGACGGGGACGGGCACAGGTGAACACGCCAAGCAGTGTGCAGGCATCTGAGCTTTTGCCAAAGCTGTGAAGGCATTTGGAAGGGAAGGAGAGTCTTTTTAGCCAGGGGTGCAGAACAACTGAATGTCCAAAGCACGCCCACAACTAAAACCCGTGCTATACTTTGCACTATATGTATATATTTTTTGAAATACATTGTAGCCCTAAATCTGAAACCTCAAAAAGTAAAACTTCTGGGAGAAAATCTTTCTGACCTTGGGTTGCCAAGATTCCTTAGAATCAACGCCAGATGTGCGACCTATTAGCAAAGCAGCTCGACTTCATCCACACGTACAAGCTCCTGCTCCTCAGCACTGGCGAGAGGGGCAGGCAAGGTGGACCAGCAGCGCATGCCTGCAGGCCACGTCAGGCTGCCCTCCAGAACGCAGGCGCTCCCGGGCTCCTGACAGCACCAGTGGCCTCAAGGTGCTTTAATCGGGCAAAATGTTTAAAGAGACGCTTTCCCAGACAGGAACGGATAGCTAGCAAGCCCCGTGGCGGGGCGCCTGGAGGCCCTGGTTCTCACCCATCACAGGCACAGCCTGCCCTTCGTTCTGAAGGCCCCCCGGCTGCGGAAGGGTCTGGGGCAGCAGAGAGACAGCCCAGTGAGTGAGCACTCGGGTGGCCAGAGAGGCGAAGGAGGTGCCATGGGGCCAGGGCCAGGTGTGGATGTGTCCTGCAGGTCGGGCCCAAGGACCTGCTGACGGGAGAGATGAGGCTGTGGGAGGTCTGAAGGAGGGGGCTGCCCTTCGCTGAGGGGAGGCTGCTGCTGGGGCGGGTGGTGGTGCTCCGTGGTCTGGATGGCCACAGCAGCCGTACAGTCAGCTTACAGCTGGGGGAGGTCGTGGGGGTGAGTTTGGGGGATCACTCCTAGGTGGTGTCCATGCCCAGGAAGCTGGACAAGGATGGGCCAAGCCCAAGTTTCAATGCCTGGGTCACCCCAGCTGCTCCTTCCTGGGACACTGGTTGCTGGTCAGCCTGGCCCATGGCCTGAGGCCACGTTGCAAGTGGGTGAGGCTGCAGCCTCCCGCACACGTGGGAGCAGGACCTTGTCCCTTGCAGGTGAAGGCACCTTCCCTGCAGAGGCCCACCTGGGGTCACCTCGGAGGCCAGGGATGGTCCCTCGGTAGGAGGGACCCTTCCAGCAGGGCCAGCAGCCCAGCTGTGGAGGCAGCCCTCTGGAGGCACAGGGGGAGGGCCAGGGGTGCGGTGGTGACCCCGACTTGAATGAGGCACCTTCTGTGAGTGGTCAGAGAGCAGCGGGAAGGAGCCGGGAGCCTGGCTGCACTCCATCCTGAGCAGCCCTGGCTCTGCACCTCGGGCTGAAGCCAGAGCCTGAACAGGAGTGAGTCGGGGACTTACGGGGCAGAGACCTGGGGACGAGAGCTGCGGGACCAGGGTGCAGTAAGGCCGCCTAGCAGGCGCTTCCAGTGGCTGATGGCACCTGGAATTCACCTCCACAAACCCAAACCGCGCCCGGGCTCCCCGCACAGGGGCTGCTCCCCGACCCCTCCCACCTGCAGCTCCGGGCTCTGCCCAGCACCTCAGCTCCAGGACCCAGCCTCACGCCACCTTCCTGGAAATCCTGCTGGCTCAGCCTCAAATGGACACCAGGCACCATGCCACCCTGGGCTGGGCACCTACTGTCTCCATGGTTCACCTAGGGCCCCCTGTCCCGCAGCCAGGGGACCCTCTGAGTCTTTGCTCCCCCTTTCAAAACCTCTCCAGGCCCCACAGCTCCCATCACAGACTTGGCCCCAGGGTCCATGGCTCCAAGGACCTCCTCTCCAGCCCACAATGGCCTCCAGGTTCCTGGGCAGACCTGGCTGCCCATCTCTGGATGTCCACACTTCCTGCTCCACCACCTGGCAGGTGCCCTGCTGCCAGATGCCACCCCTGCATCTGCTCCCTGTGCCCTGCAGCCTCCCACCTGCTGTCCTCCTGGTCCATCCCTCAGACACCATGCCACCTGTTGGCCCTTGGGGGCAGCATCTCTGAGGGCTTGGCCCACAGCCTTGGGGTGATGGGGCAAGGCTGGGAGCAGGCAGTTGGACACTTGCCCTGGCCGCCCTGGCCTCGTGTGGGACAAAGCTGAAGCTCAGCTGGACCTTGTCCAGAGCTCAGGAGGAGAGGCTAGCCAGGGCTCCGCTGCCCCCACTCCCTGAAGAAGGAATGAGAGGCACAAGAATACCTGCCTGCCTGGGGCCAGCAGCTCCTGGACCTGCCCCTGCCCTCCCCGCAGTCTGCATGGAAAGGACCTCCCCAAGGTCTGCCTGCCCCTCCCTGCCCGTCCTGATCCCTCAGCTCTCCCAGCCAAGGGAGGCCCTGCCCCCCTGGGACAGTGTGGGGGTCACTCTGACCCTGAAGCCCCCAGGGGCATCTGCACCCCCTCATCCCAACCCCTGGACAAGAATACGAGAGCACTCAACCTCTCCTTGGTTTCATAAAAAAGACTGATCATTTTAAAGAACTTTAACTGGGTTTGGATCATTTGATGTTTTTATTTAAAAAAAGAAAGAAAAACAAACTAACTTCGAAGGATTTTAAAACAACAGATTGTTACTCAGCTAAGCTATGCGGGGCATGAAGGCTTCCCAGGGGCCCAGTGAGGTCAGTGCTGACCAGACGGTCCCTGTGCCACAGAGAAGCACGGCCACGTGCTGGCAGGTCCTCATCCGGAAGGAGAGGAGGAGAGGTGACAAGGGAGAGGGGCCACCACCTGCTTCTGCAAGACAGCATGCACACCTTGTCCGTGTAGTGCAGTCCACTGACCCAGGGTGGCCAAGGTCTAAAGGTACCAGGGTGGCCAAGGGACCACACAGAGGTACCAGTGTGCAGCCCTGGGTCTAGCTCTGAGCTGCCCGGCAGCCAAGGAAAGGCCTGGGAGGTCAGACGGTCTCCACCGTCCAAGGCGGGGAGCCTTGGCTTCTTGGGAAAGAGGCTCTGCCCAGCCCCAGACTGTCTTCACCTATGGGCACTCAGGACCAGAACGCAGGGTCCAGGGGCAGTTCTTCCTCTGACCAGTCCTCAGGCTGCACTGGGGTCCGCAGGCGGGATTGTGGAGGGGGCGAGCAGAGGAGGGCCCCTGCTCAGTGGAGTGCTGGCGAGGGGCAGGGAGGAGACAGGAGAGAGTGAAGGCCTGGCGGCGGGGTTGCTCAGGCCTGGGTGTCCACCAGGAGGTGAGCATGGATGGAAAGCTCACCAGGGCTGGAAGTGTAGGGTGGAGGCCACCAGGAAGGGGCCCAGGCCAGGAGTGTGCCCTCCCTGGAAGGTGGTGCCACCGCCAACTGAAGGTGACTGGCACGCTCTCACTTGGACAGCCACCTTGTGCGGCAGCAGGACTCTCCCACTGGGGTCTCATGGCCACCTTCTCCCACTGGGAGGCTCATGGCCCTGGAGGAGTGGGAAGAGTAGACTGGGCATCCCTGTCTGGATGGGGGTGAGAAGATGGAAGCTGGCTGGAGGGTGCCTTCCAAGGATGGGGTCTTGTGCTCTACTCCCCTGGAATAGAGGACACCCCACCAAGAGGTCTTCATGGCCCACGGGCGAAAGAAGTACTTAGCAATGAATGGATGACTGGACAGGTGGAAGGAAGGGACAGGAGGAGGGATAGGTGAATGGGAAAACAGGTGGGTACATGGACGTAAGGATGGATGGAGAGATGGTCGGATGGATAGAATAGTGGGTGGATGGAAGAATGGATGGACGAGTGAGTAGGTAGGTGGGCAGAAGGACAAGTGAGTGGAGCGGGTGGACAGGTGGAGGATGGAAGGGTGGAATGAAGGAAGGGAGAGGAGGGATGGGTGACTGGGCAAATGAATGCATGGCCAGATATAGGATAGATGGACAGATGGAGAGATGAATAGAATACAGTGGGTAAATGGATGGGAGAAGGAAAGAAGGAAGGGTGAATGGGTAGATGGGTAGATGGGTGGGTGGGTGGATGGATGGATGAATGGGTAGATGGGTGGGTGGATGAGTGGGTGGGTGGATGGGTGGGTGGACAGATGGATAGGTGGGTGGATGGGGGGTGGGTGGATGGATCAGTGAGTGAGTGGGTAGATGGGTGGATGAATGGATGGGTGGTCTGATTATAGATAGGTGGGTGGAAGGGTGGGAGGATGAACAGACAGGTGGATAGATGTGTGGGTAGGTGGACTGATGGATGGGTGGGTGGGTAGATATGAGGAAGAAAGCATCAAATTGTGACAACCAAAGAACAGTCCAGACCAGAGGAACCCAGGGTCCAAGCAGATGAAGAGAACTGAGATCCCAGCTCCTGAGTCACAGAGACGGTCTGGAGGGCGGGAAGTGAACGGGACAGGAACTGAGGGGTCTGGAGGAAGGCCCGAGAGAGGCCACGGAGGCCTGTCCTGGGGTCTCCTGGCTTCGTGAGGGTGACAGGGCCCAGCCTGGCTGTGAGCACTGCTCACACAGCACCTGCTTGGTCTCTGGCCCGGGTGGGAGGCAGGGCCTTGCCCTGGGGGTGCCCCTGCCCCCACCCCCCGGAGAGTGCTTTACCTTTAACAGGCTTGTCCTGGAACTCCGAGAGGAAGCGTGCGATGCGGTCCGAGGGGATGGCAAAGGAGATGCCGGCTGCGACCTTGAGCGTGTTGATGCCAATGACCTCGCCATCCTGCAGGGCCGTCAGAGCAGGGTGGTCACAGGAGGGAGCCCAAGCAAACTGCTGCCCACAAAGCACGGTGCCCGCAGCCTCCCCTCCAGAGGGGCCCTCAATGCCCCCGAGGGACTCTCCTGGAGCAGCCCCGACTGTCCCCAAGGGTTGCTCTTGGGTCACGTCTGGGTCAGTGGACCCCTCTGCGATCTCCAGAGAGACCCCTTCTCCTTCCCAGGAGTGTGGTGCCAGGGAGGCTCACAGTCCAGGCCTGCCTCCTGCTCCACCCCTGTCCCAGGAAGTAGTGCCCCTGCCCTCAGCCCACAACCAAGGGCTGAGAGAGAGGGAGGGCGGCGAGGGCCTGTCCACCTTCTTGCAGGAGGTGGGGGCAGAGAGTGGGGCCACAGCTGCCCCCCTGCCTCTGCGTCTCCCACCCTGCCTCTGCCTGTCCCTGCATGAGGTGCTGCCTCCCCCACACCATCTGCCCCAGCCACTGGGGACCTCCTCTGGAGAAGGAGCCCCTCCCCACAGCCTGGCCGGCCCCCTGGACCTGCGCACTGGCCAGGGTGTGGGATGCATCTTGAATATAAACCTGAGGACAGGAGGCCTGGGGGAGGGTGGATGGTCCAGACTGTCTCCTGGCCAAGTCCACTTGGGGCACTGCACGGACCTTGAGGGCAGCCCCCAGGAGGGGCTGAGACCGCCCCCTGGACTCCTGGCCTGGCCGTGCTCCTGACTGGGGTGAGCAGGTTCTGGGCTGCTGCGGGTCCTGTCCCTGCTTGAGGCTGTGTCTCCATGTGAGCAAAGCCCCGGAAAACCAGACTCTGGACCTAGGGGACACTTACCAGGTTCACCAGGGGTCCCCCGGAGTTCCCATACTGCAGGGGGAGGAAACAGGGTGTTAGCTCTGCCCTGCGCCCCACGGGTTCCTTTGCCAAGCTCGCCCCAGAGCCTCTGAGCCCGCTTCTCACAGACACGAAGGCCGAGCCACAGAGGCCGCGCACACAGCCTCTGAGGACAGCAGGCCGGCCTGCTCGCCCTCTCCCTGCAGGTAGCTGCCCGTGTCTGCACCACCGGCCGGCTGGGCATGCAGTGCAGGGCACCTTCTTTCGACCTGGGGGCCCGGCCCCAGGGTCCCAGTAGAGACTAACGGTCCCCGCACAGGGAGTCAGGGCAGATGTGGAGGCGGGTGCCGAGCTGGCTGGGCAGGAGGTGCTGCCTGCTATACCCAATGGCAGAGCGCAACGCTGACCAGGACAGGCGAGGCATTCTGGGGTCGTGGCCAGGCCTCGCCATCTCTGAAGGACGGTTAGGGTCTGAACCCCCAGGGCGGCCAGCGTGCCAGGGCAGAAGCCACGGTGAGCATCCAATCAGGAAAAAGAGAGCCTCACAGCAACATGTCAAGAGTGGAATCCAGCTCTGGGGACAGGAGCAGCCCGGTCAGAGGCCACCTTGGGGCCCACCCGCGAGGCCCTGGCCTCCCCTCGCCAGGACTCACGTTGATGATGGCGTCCGTCTGGACGTAGTCCATGTCTGAGTCCCGGAGGCCCAGCTCCCTGCCGTCCCGCTGGGCGGTGCTGACGATGCCGGTTGTCACCGTGTTCTGCAATGCGAAGGGACTGCCGATGGCCACCACGAACTCGCCAGGCCGGAGGTCTGCCGAGTGACCCAGGAGCAACACAGGGAGCTTTCTCTGGGGGCACAGGGAGAAAAGGAAGGACAGGAGAGCGAGGCTCAGTGACCTGAGATTCTGGCCGGGTGGTCCCAGGGAGGCGGGGGGCAGCTTGCAGGGCGGTGCAAGGAGGCCGAGGCAGCCCAGCAAGGACCAGGCAGGACAGGGCCAGACCCAGCTGGGGTCCATGGCACAGAGGCTCAGTGGGGCTGCCACGGGTGTCACCATGGGAAGGCACAGAGGGCCCAGCCAGGCACAGCCTCTGAGGTCCTAAGTCCCCTGACCGAAAGGTCACAGGGTCCCGCTGGAAACCTGGAAGAAGCTGCAGACCCGCCATGCCAGGTGGTGCGTCTGGTGGAGCTCTGCAGGCGCCTGGACCGGCTGAGGGCTCGGGAGCCACAGCGGGGGAGCCCCGACCCAGTGCACCCCACCTGACAGACACGCAGGGAAAACCGAGGCCCAGAGAGGTGACTGATGCAGCCTTGCACCAGCCCCACCGAGGGGTCAGCAGAGCCTGTCTGACCCGGAACTGGGCCAGGAGCTTGGAGAGGGGCCGGGTCCAATCTGCTCTGCACTTGGGAGTCAAGGAGGGCTCCCAGGGGGGCCTGGAGTGCCGAGAAAGTGCAAGGTGCTCACAGGGCAGGCGACCCTGTCAATGGCATCTATGTGGGTCCCAGGCTGTGGTTTGCCTGGGAAGCCTAAGACGTCACCACTGGGGAGCTGGGGGAGGGCCGCGGGCCTGGCTCTCAGGGAGCAGGACTGGGCTTCACACCTCGGGCCCCTCTGCCTGGCCACCGCTCTGCCCCTCGCTCTTTTTCCCTATCCTTCGCCTCCATGTCCTGAGGAGGCGCTTTTCACACTAGCTCTCCAAGAAAGAAGAACGGGGAAATCCAGACGGGAGCCTGGAACCTCCGAGGAAGGGCTGGACCCCTGGCAGGCATGCGCATGGGCCCCTGTGCTCTGCCTCTGGGCACGGGAAGCTTCCATCTATGGCACACGGGGGCCGGGATAAGAGCTGGCCACCTGCCCGGAAGGCGGACACCTTAAACTGCTGACGGCCTTAGAGGAGGGGTGGCTTGTGTGCAGTGAGGCCTGAAGCTCAGGTGGTCAGCTGGGGGCTGCACCATAAGGCAGCCGGGGCTCAGAGGGCACTCCCACTGGGGACACTGGGGACACGCCGGAGGTGAGGGGTCTCCTCGGCTGCAGCAGCACCTCGAGCACAGGGTCAGCCTGGGCATCTGCTCTGCCCCCACGGGGATGTGCACTGATGGGCCCTCTGGGACGGTGCCGTGAAACCAGGAGGCCCCGCCGGCACGGGTCAGGCTCGCCCTCCCCCGCTGGCCTTGAGCTGAACCAGGAGCTGGAGTCCTGGGCCACACCCACCTACTGCTGAGCACAGCACACCCCACCACGTCGCTATGGCCACTCTCGAGGTCAGCACAGTGGCACGGTGATAGCAGAGACACGGGGCCCCCAAGGCCATTGGGCACTTCCCATGAGCTCCTGCCCAGCCTTAGTTTCCCTGTCTATAAGGGAGGCCGTGCCCCCAGACCCAGCCGCTGGGGTGAGAGGGCCCAGGCGCAGGCACTGTTTGCATCCGCTGCCCCACCCTGCCTTGGCCGGCCTGGGGAGGTCTTGCCAAAGACCCTCACCACGAGTGCCGTCGCCTGTGTGGAGGGGAGGGAACAGACCCCAACTTGGCACCCGGGGGTATACAGGCCCCCACCCAAGGCTTAGTGACTGCATGTTGTGGGGAGGCCACCCGAGTGGTGTGATGATGACGCTGGGCACCATGAGCGAGTACAGGAGCCCCAGGTTGACTCAGCAGCCTGGCCCCGCCACACCTGGCGCCGGTCCTGGGAGTTACCTGCCCTCCCCCAGCCTCAGTTTCCCCACTGAAATTCCAGGCAAGGACGGCCGGCCGGTCTTCCCGGAGCTGTCCTGAGAGCTGAGCAGACTAGCCTCTAGAAACATGAGTCCCTGGGGCCCTGCAGGTGTCTGGGCAGCCAGAGGGAGGCGCAGGTGGCAGTGGGGGACAGTGTATGTCCCAAGTGCTCTGGCCTCAGTGGCCCTGGGTGTGCCCATGAGGATCCTCCACTCGGGCAGCCTTGCTCGGTCCTGCACCTGGGGCGTGGGGAAGCGCAGGGCTCAGGGACCCGGGTTCTGGCTCCGACTGGGCCAGTGACCATAGGCAGATTGCTGGTGGCCTCCAGGACTCGGTTCCCCCAGCTGTCCTGCAGGAACATTGGGCCTGTGCATCCAGAAGGCCTGGAGGCTGGAAGAGGCCACCATACCGAGCCACCCTACTGTCCCACGCTGCTCACCTTGGGGTGGATCTTGATGGTGGCGATGTCAGACTTCTTGTCGATGTCCTTGATGGTGGCCTCGTAGGAGTCTCCATTCTGTAGCTGCACCTTGAGCTGCTGCCGGCCTGAGACCGTGTTGGTGCTGGACACCACGTGGGCGTTCGTGACGATCAGACCCGCCTCGGACATGACGAAGCCCGAACCACTGGAGAGGGGCACGTTGCGGCCAAACAGAGGGTGTCTGTGGAGAGAAGCCCAGGTGGCACTCAGGCAGGGCCTCCTGGGCTGGGGGCTCAGGGGCAGGAGGCCGGAGCAGAGCCTGGGTGGGTGAGAGAGCAGGCTCGGACGCCCCGGGCCTGGGTTTGAATGGCGGCTCTGTCGCTAACAGGCCATGCGCAGGCCATGCTCTGGCCATCGCTGAAGCCGGACCAGCCTCACAGCCATAGGAGGGGACTGTCACCTCCAGCCCACAATTTGCTGCAGGGAGACACCACACCTGCGAAGGGCCAGGCCTGCACTGACCCGCAGAGACACTACCCAACACCGCACTGGAGCTGGACAGCCCGGCGGGTCTAATGGCCAGTCTGCTGGCTACCTGCAGCCCTCGGGCAGGCGCCCCGTCTGGGAAGTGGGCTGTCTGCGTAGGAGCCACCCCCACCCAGGAAGGGAGGTGGGCGGAAGGCAGAGGAAGCTTGGGGCCTTCTCCAGGGTGGGGGTCCCAGGCTCCAGCCCAGGGCTGGTGCAGGGCAGTGCGCAGACCCTGGGCAATACGCAGACAGGAGCAGGGAGAATGGGCCCTTCGGGGCCTGGAACCAGGCAAGAGAGGAAAAGCAGCAGGGGGAAGTGTCTGGCCCATCTCAGACACACCAAGGCCACCAGGCCCTCCAAGGCAGGGGTCAGGCCCTGCAGGCTCACCACAGGGGTCACTGGCACCGTGACCTCCTGTCAACAGAGTCCTTGCAGATGTGCTGAATTAGGATGAGGACACACTGGAGCAGGGTGGGCCCTAAATCCAGGATGTTCAGACACAGGGACACCAGGGGATGGGCCAGTGGGCAGACTGGACACCACCACACAGCCCAGGTCGCCACGGGCTGCTGCCCACCAGTGGGGAGAGGCCTGGATCGGCTCTCCTGGAGCCCCAGACAGGACCAGCCGGGCACCCTGGTGCTGGGCTCCGGCCTCCCCCGTCGGCTAAGCCTCGGTGAGACTTCTAATAGAACCCCAGGAAAACAGTGCCGCACACCTCCCAGGTCTGCACTGAAAGGAGGGAAACTGAGGCCCTGCCTGGGTCAGGCACACGGCAACGGGCACAGCAGGAGTCTGGATGCTCGTCACCCCCGCCTGTGGAGCCTGTCACCTGTCCACTTTCCGCTGGCACAGCCCCCGCCTCTGAGGCCAAGGAGGGACTGGCACTGCCACCGCCTGGGCCAGGCTGCAGTCAGTGATTAGTGGCTTCGGGCCTGGTGCCCCCGGCCTTCCAGAGGGATGGTGTGGCTGTCCCAGCCACCAGAGGGCCAGGGACGTGCCACTTAGCGCACCCAGTTGTAATTTCCTCAATGACACATCTCAGGGCCCCAAGGGAAGGGCAGCCAGGGGTCAGCCTCTGCAAAGGGACAGGCTCCGCTCTGGGGTCAGGAGCCACGGCTGGGCCTCAGGCCTCTTGGTAAGTCTCAGGCCTCAGCTTCCAACTCCAGAAATGGGGCTCAGGGGACGATGGCTTGGGGTGCTGCAGACCTGCGACTGCCCCCGGTGTGGGGAGCTCGGCAGGCCGCGGGTGGCCTGGTCCCCTGTGCACCAGTCCCTGAGTGCCTATCTCCCTCCTCCAGGAGGTGGGCACCCCCTGGGCTGCCTGGACGCCATGGGAGCTCTGAAGAGGACCCTGAGCAGCCACCCAGGCCTGTCCAGGATGGCCAGGGAAGTCCAGGATGGCTGGGCCTGGTGCAGGGCTCCGCACTCACTCCCAGGTCTGAGGAGCCCCAGCAGCCGGCTCCTCTGATGCCTATCAGGATGGCGGCAGGGCTCCCGTCTGACTCCCGGGCCTCACCCAGGCCTCACCCAAGGCCTCGGGGCAGGAGTCGGGCAAGGCGCACTCGGAGCTTAAAAGAAGTCGTGGGTGACCGTCTTCTCTTTGGGGGCATCTGAGTCAGTGGGGAAGAGGCCCCGGGACTGGGTCGGACACTTGGCCAGTGCTGAGGGCAGGGCCTCGGCCACCAGCTCAGACCTCCGTGCCATGCCCGGGGGCGGGAAGCTGGAGTGGTGGGTGTGGGCAGAAGGGAAGGAGGCTCCTTAGTCCATAGGGCCTGCCTCCCTGCGTGGATTCCCGGCCTCCCTCCTGAACGCACTGCCCACCTGACTCCCTCTCCCTCACCCCTGCCCCCGCCACACGGGCCCCTGCGAGGCTCTGCCAGCTCCCTCGGGGGTCCTGCCCCAGGCTCAGCTCTGGGCAGCCTCCGGGGCCCAGGCCGCCCTCACCACCTGACACCCGCTGCCGGAATCCAGTCAATTTGGCCCCAGTCAAGGGACCCAGGGGACACTGGGAAGCCACTGGGGGTGCGGCAGGGCTTCACGCACCTCAGGAAGAGCTCGATGTGGACCACTGCGGGCGCGATCTTCTCCACCACGTCGGCGATGAAGTTGAACTTGTACCGGGGGCTGGTCAGCTGGTGGAGACCTGTACTGGCAGAGGCGGCAGGTCCTCAGGGAGATCCGTGGCTCCCGGCAGCCCGCCTGGCCCAGGGAGGGGAGGCCCACCTGAGACTGTCCTGCTCAGGACCAGCCTCGGCATGCGCAGAGCCCGAGGGACCCCCCGCCCCACAGAGCAAACAGTGAATGACATCCAGACCCTTGGGAAGGGCCCCTCACCCTGCGGACAGGTAAGGAAGGCCTCTGCAAGCTAAGCATCCTCAGATCGCCTCCCTGGACCTTGCTGGGCCCGCCAGGAGGCTCAGAGAGACTAAGACACTTGTCCTGGGTCACACAGTTTTGACACTGGGGTCAGCACTGGGGTCAGTGCCCTGTGCCTTTCCTCTTTGATGTGACACCAGTGTCCTTGCAGGACATGACTGTTCCACTCCCTTGCAGGCTTCGGCAGGTCCTCTAAGCCTGGGGGCTAGTGTAGTACAGTGGGAACCCCTGGGTGGTCCCCTCTGAGCCTCCCCCACCTGGCCCCAGTGTGGCCCTGCCTGGGCTGATGGCCACTGACTCCAAGCCATCAAGGCCCACGTCTTCATCTCGCTCAGTCACTGCCGGTCCCGCCTGCCAGGCGGTTGGCGACCTTCCCTGAACCGTCCCCAGCTCGGATTTCTGCTGCCCTCAGCAGTGGGCTGCCACCCGCCAGGGCCACAAACTGGAGGCATGGGGCCGGGCACAAGGTCTTTGGTCTCCAGCACTGACCACCTGAGACCTCGAGGCCCCTGCCATCTGGCACCTGAGCTGCCAGGCAGGGATGTAGGGCTGGCTCTGGAACGAGCACCCTGCGGGAGTCGTGGACGCCTGGACTCGGCTGGGTGATGCCCCTGCTCTGTGGCTTCAGCGCGTGGCCACCCGCCCTGGGCCTGCGGAACCCAGGGCCAGCTGGGGCCCAGCCAGAAAGCACAGCTTGTAGTGGAGACTCCTCAGGGTCTCTGGGAAGAGGAGCAGCAGATCCAGGGAGAACCTGGCCTTCCAGACTGTCCAAAGGATGGCAGGCAACACGCTGACCATGGCCTGGAGAGCGGGCTGCCCGCCTACCGTCCCGGCTCCACAGACACCCTGGGGAAGTGCTCTCCCAAGCGCAGCCCAGCCGATCTCCCCGCTGGCCAGGCCGCTGCCTGGCAGGAATCTCTCTCTGCTCTGAAGTGGGGACACTGAGGCTCTGTGAGACCACCCCTCATCCAGAGGCTGCAGGCCACCCTGGGGCAGCCCCACCCAGGCGCCCGAGGGGCCCACCACCCGGCATCCCAGAGCGGGGTCTCCAGGGCTGGCTCAAGCTCTGGGGTCTCCCCTCCCCAGACTCTGCCTCTCAAGCAGCCAGGGGGTCCAGCCCTGCAGGTCCAGCCAACCCTAACCCTGATCAAAGGCCACCTGTCAGGGGTGGCCAGGGCCTGTGGGGAGACACCAGCCCCCATGAGTCTGTGGTGGCCCTGGGCCGAGTGTCCTCTGGGGAGAGCTCCGCAGGTCCGAGGTGCCCAGACCACGTTCACCACTGAGGGCTGGGGCCTCCCAGGCCTGTTTCCCCAGGGGATCGCTGACCCTCCGCACAGAGTTGCCAGGCCCCGGACTCTGGGGTTCCCTTCCTGGCCCCCCAGGCAGAAAAGGAAGCCACAGCCCTGCGCCCAGGCCAGAATCTGCTCCTTCAAGAGGCCCACCAAGGAGGCTCCTGACCCCGGACTCCAGGCACTCTGGGGGCACCCTGCTGTCCTCTGTGTCCTGTGGCCTGTGCCTGGCCGGCTGTGTTGGGAGAGGCACTAGGACACCCCGACAAGAGGCTGGTGTCACCTCTCCCCAGGTGGCCTGTCATCTCTGCCCTGCACGACCACCCCCACTTTGCCCTCCATGATGCTTGGCCGGGCCTCCTGCCTCCCTGGGGAGCCCCAGCCTTCTCCCAGGCAGGCCTCCCTTCCTCCCAGGCCCTCCAGTGGGCCTCACTCTGCTCACCTGGCCTCCCCACCTGCCATGCTGGGTGCCAGGCACAGGGGGCCACCCGTGAAGGAACAGGCACTACAGACAGCAGTGCGACCAGACGGGACATCCAGGGGTGGGCCGGGAGTCCAGCTGTGCCCAGGTCAGACTCCGAAGGCCTGGGAGCAGCACACCAAGTCCACCTGTCCCCCAGGGTGCCCTGAAGGTAGCCATGGACACCGTGTTTGGCAGATTGGGAACTGGGCCCAGAGTGACTGGACAGAGGGGTGGGGACGCCTGTTCTCCTGGCAAAAGTCACCAGAACGAACTGCGTCAGCGCGTGACTTTATCCTGGACCGTACAGAGGCCAAGCCCGCCAGAAGCCCGCGTGGCCGGCCCCGGCCCCTGGCTGACCTGGCCAGGCCCCCGGCCGGAGCGGCAGAGCTGGGCAGCGGGAGACATGGACTCAGGCTGTTTCCCACTGGCCCCTCGTGGGCCTGGAACCTCCAGAGAGAAGCCCTGTCCGTCTACCTGGCCTCCTGCATGAGCCCCCCCGGGGACAGAGATGTGTCTGGGCCACAGCACTCCCCAGCAGTGACCAGCAAGGTCGCCCCAAAAATGCTTAGAAAGAGGGGAAGAGGACGAGGAGGCTCCCTCCCCCAGGAGAAGGGCCACCTCTGCCTGGCCACCAAGCTTCGTGGCCCTCGAGAGAGCACTGGAGCCCACTGATGGCCCAGGAAACAAGGTGGGGACAAAGACCACTTGCCTGGCCGTGCACCGTGGGCGCAGCGGGAGACCAGCAGGCCCCGGGGGCCTGGCCCTTTAAGCCGCCCCAGGCACGGCCAGATGAGTCAGGATGAATCAGGGGAGGGATGCCTCCCACTAGGAGCCCTGGGAAGAGGCTCTGTTTATTTGGGGTTTTGACAACCCCACCCCCACGCCTTCCTGGAGCCAAAGCTCTGAAGCCAACAGTCCCTCAACGACTCAGCTGGTAGTTGTTTTTTTTCAAAAAAATAAACTAAGCTGGAATCTACAAAAGGCCCTGAAGGAACCGGACAGAGCACAGAGCGAAGCCACCCAGGCCAGGTGTCTCCTGCTCCGCCTCCTGAGAGGAGAGGAAGGTGCACAGCCAGGGAGAGGGGGGCTCCGAGCTCCACCTCCAACATCCCTTCCTGGCTGGGCTTCCAGGAGCACTGGGACAGGGGCAGACCCTCAGCGGAAGGTTTTGTGCTGGCCCAAGCAGTCAGAACTGCCAGGAATGGAGGGGGAAACTGAGGCCTGCAGGGGGAGCGTGAACCAGCAAGACACTGTGCAGGACCGCCTGGCATTGCTGTGCAGGTTGGGCACTGCACAGTTCTGGGACCATTGGCAAAGACCAGTGTGGCCTGCCTCCCCAGGAGCTGTGCAGCACAGAGCTGTGCACATCAGCCCTCCAGTCCTGAGGGACACAGCCTGGACCGAGCCCCAGGCCCCTGCGTCTGGCTGCTTGGGGGTGAGTCCCAAGGGTGCCACTTCCCACGGCGAGACCCCAGTCTCCCAAGCTGTGCACAGGGCTGCTTCCGGCCCTAACCCAAACCGTGGCGCTCCCCTTCCCTGGGTGCTGGACGGTCACGGATCCCGGAGTACCGTGTTCTGCCCGCTGAGACGGCCCACACGCCGAGGGCAGACCTCAACGCTGGCAGGACGTGAAGGAGAGTCTGTGTGAGGTGCCATCTGGTGACCCAGAGCTAAGGCAGGAAGCCGCCTGCAAGCCACCACTTGCCTGAGGCAAGTTCAAGGTCAGCCTCAGCAACTTAGCAAGACCCCGGCTCAAACAGAACCAAGAGAAGCTGGAGTCCGAAGGCGGTGTCTGCGGGCGCCCTGCGGCCCCTCCCAGCGAGTTCCTCTGGCCCGTTGAGTCCCCAGGTTGGAGGGACTTGAGCCCAGAGGGGCCAATGACTGGACCCCCTTGAGGCTGGGAGGACTTCCTATAAGAGGAGGCTGGGGCACATGGCCGGATGGCCCTGGGCCACCTAGCACCATCTGGCTGGGGCCTGAGCCTGGCTCTATCTGCACATGGCACGGGGAGCTGGGCAAGGCCATCCTCACAGGGTCAGCTCCGCACGGAATTTCACAGCCAGAGAAGCCAGGCTGGTCCAGGCCAACGCCAGGCCAGGGCTGGGCTCTCCTGGAGGCTGGACCACCATCACATCAGCCAAGGACCAGCAGAGTGGAGGATCAGGAGTTGAGGGGCCTGGCTGTGCTCCTTGGGTGGGTCCCCTGACCTCTCTGAGCGGTTTCCTTGCCTAAAGTGGACTACAGATTCCTGCCTCCAGTCAGTGAGATCACGCAGCGCCCGGGCTAGCCCAGGGCCAGCTGTAAGGGAGCCGGAGGCCTCGGTCTCTGTCTGGGCTGCTGCCCTCCCTGCCCTGTGTGCCCTGGGCAGGGCCTGGGCCTGAGGGTCACAAGCAGACAGCAACGTCTGCTCTGCTGGGAGCAGGCCGGACCTGAAGCCCATGTGCTGGGTGGGGCCTGGGTCACTCGAGCAGCCAAGACCCCGGGAGGCTCCTGGGCTTCACAGTCGGCCCATGGAGGGTGGGTGGAGGCCACCAGGGCCCTGGGACCGCCGGCTGCTTCCAGAACATTCCCTCCCTCACTCCCTCCCTGCTCACTGCTGTGGGCCAGGCCAGCCCAGGCTCAGGGGCCCAGGCCTTGGGGACAGTCAAGAGGACAGCACCTGGAGAGAGACTGCTGGGCCCAGAGGGGCCGGGGAGGCTGAGCCCGAGGAGGCACTGCTGTCCGGGCCTGAGGGACGAAGGCTAGGATGCTCCCGGCAGAGGACACTGCACAGGAACACATGGGACCAGAGCCCACGGCCCAGGGACAGTGGCAGCAGGTGGACCAGACACCTGGCGCTCCAGTGGCCTGCAGAGAAGTCACCATGGGGACAGGTGGCACCGGGCACCGTGGAGCCCGCCCAGCCTGGTGCATGCTCGTCCTGGCCACGCCCCTGCTGCACCGGGAAGAGGTCGGGTCTGATTCTGTTCCTGGCCCCACACTCAGCCACGCCAGAGGTCACTTCCTCAAGGTGTGGGGGCCAGCTGGGTCCAGAACCAAACAGGCAGGCGGGGGCTGAGGCTTGGGGCAGACCTGTCCCTCCACTTGAGGGATGGCTCACTGCAGCTCCTGAGTCTTTCCTTATAAAGGACCATGACAGCCGGGCAAGGTGGTGCATGCCTGTAACCCCAGCAACTCGGGAGGCTGAGGAAGGAGGATCACGCTTTTGAGGCCAGCCTCAGCAACTTAATGAAAGCCTGCCTCAACTAAGAAACTGAAAGGACTGGGGATGCAGCTCAGTGGTGGAGCACCCTGGGTCCAGTCCCCAGGACCCAAATACATAAATGAACAAAAGTTCACGACAAAAATACCCAAGAGACGTGTTTAAGGCCTTTGAAGCCTGGCACACGGGCCCCATGCCATACCTGTCCCTCACAAACCCTGGGGCTTCCTCCTCCTAAGGGGCCTGGCAGGGTGGGGTGGCCCAGCTGCCCGGACCTCAGGCCTTGGCCTGACCTCACTGTCCCCAAGGTCCCCACAGCCTGGCAAGTTTGAGGTTGGCCGTGGGGCATGGGGTCCAAAAGGCCCAGGGGCCAGGGCAGCAGGCAAGGTAGGCACCTCGCTCAGCAGCCCCAAGGACCACCTCTGGGTCCCCTCAGAGGTGGACTGGAAGGACGGTGCCTGGGCAGGTGGGAGCTGTCCCACCTTCAGGGTGTCCTCCAGGACAGGCGACACCCACCACCACTGGACGGGCACTCGGCTGGCCTCTGCGGCCCGCCACGGGGCCATAGTGGTGCAGCCTGAGGGGTCACCTGGGCTCTCCCACCTGCTCCTCCCGGTGCCCACCACCACAGGCCACCACCTGTCCTCCCAGGGCCACGAATGCATCACCCCGGGGCCTCTGGAGCCCCCTCCCTCAGTTGTCACCCTCACGTGGGGCTCATCCACTGTGCTGGCCCATGCTGTCCCCCGTGACTGGACTGTCAGCCACGTGGCCATTCTGACGCCTGCCAGGACCCCAGCCTCGAGGTCACACTCCTCACAGCATCTCCCTTGGCCCTGTGCTGGCCTCCTCATGGCTGCTTCCAGAGCGCCTCCTCCAGGAAGCTCCCCTGGTCTCTCCCTCTCCCCGTCCCCATTGGCACATCATCAGCTGTCACTAAAGCACAGGGTCGGGGCTTCACAAGGACAGGGTCATGGTGGACAGGGGCAGAGCCCACATTACACCGAGCCTGCAAGCCATGGTCAGTGGGAGCCACCAATCTTGTGGAGGACTCCAGGAGTCGCTGGGTGACAACTGCAGAGCTGTGAGAGGTGCTGCCCACCAGGGACACCAGCGGGCACACACGGAGCCCGGGAGCCGTCTCTGCAGGGCTCCTCTCAGGTGCACGGGCATCCCACTCACGGGCGAGGGAGTGATGGGTGCTCGGGGCCAGTGAGTCTGCCGAGACCGCACACCACAGCCTCCTCCTACCTTCGGAATAGACTGCATGTGTCCCCAGGTCTGCACCAAGTCCTGTCACCAGCCCAGGACCAGCCAGCACAAGAAGGTGCCTCATGAATGTGGACCCCGCACAGGACTTTCCCAAGGCCAGCTACCCCTCTCCTCCTGCCTCCCGGCCCTGGAGCTCAACCTGACCCTCATGCACAGGGTGGGCTGGGAGGGCGGCCCCACCACCCCCAGGCTGCAGGGGCAGACGCCCCTCAGAGAGGGAGGTCCAGGAGGGACCCAGAGCCCAGTCCCACTGGGTGGGTGGCCACGAAGTGCCAGGGGCCTTCTCAGGTGCATGACCATTGCTGAGCCACAGTGCCCAGCTCCCACCTCGGTCTCCCGGGCAGCCTAACCACAAGCCTGGCCGTCGCCCTCTGCCCGCTCTGGTGTGACCATCTCCTCCAGACCCAGGTATGAGGCTCAATGTCCAGCAGGGGCACTAAGAGGTGCGGCACTAGGGGCCTAGGTCACCAGGGCCCACACAAAAGGGCTGGAGGCCACCTCCCCTCTGCCACCAGTGGGCCCTCTGCCCTGGCCGTGGACCTGTGGCACACCTGGGGGAACACAGCCCCCCGACACCCAGGTGCCTCCGTGTTGGACTCTGGCCTCCAGAACAGTGAGACCTTCTTTCCTCCATAAGCACCCAGCCTCGGACTCCTCTGATACCCCCCAAACCACCAGGCACCCCCTCGCCCTGCTAGAACCCTTCCACAGAGTCCCAGCTGCTTCCCAGACCAGCGCCCAGACCTGGTATCCCGGGGGCCCCGGGGCGGGCCCACCTGCACGGAGGCGCTCCACCAGTGCCCGCGGGAAACAGGCACGAAAGTCCTGCTCACCCCTGCCAGACCCAAGCCTGTGAGGGCTCCACTCCCCATCCCTCAGGGCTACAGGACCCTCACCTTCAGAGTGCTGGGCACCACTTGGGGAGCTCTGCCTACAGGGTGAGGTCCGAGAACAGCGGCAAGACCCGCTGGTCACTCGCTGGCCAGCCTCTGAGCCATCTGCCCCTCCCAGCGGGGCTCACCACACAGCGGACGAAACCCAGTGTGTTCCTACATTTCTCTCCTTCCAGAACACCCCACTGTCACTGCGACGCAAGGCTGGACCTCGTCCTCCAAGATCTGCCCACACGGCCCTCTGCAGGCTTCCCTGGAGTTCCAGGGGCCTCAGACCTCATCCTGGCTGCACCACCTCTGCTGGGCTGGCTGCAGGCTGTGACCAGGGCCCCTGATCATCGCCACCAGCAAGCGCCCCTCCCGCCAAGAGCAGAGCCTGGACGGCAGGGTTTTCTAGCACTTTCCGCATGCTCAGGGCCATATGACAGGCGGGGGGTGAGATGCACTAGATCCAATTGCAAGTCAGAAGAGGCTATCTTGGGGACTCCGGGGACTCCCCCCCCATGGAACCCCACACCCTCGGGTTCCCAAACAGCCAGGGGGACATGCCTGGCACCACCAGCAGAAGGAAGTGCTAAGTGTCACCCTCCAGGCCACGGAGACTGGAGACCCAAGACCAGGACGGACTGTGGACAGCCAGTCCTGGCAGAGTCCGGCATGAGGAGCAGGGGAAAGGCCAGGGTGCCAGGCCAGGAGCCCAGGAGCCCAGCCCTTCAGGCTGGGGACTGGGGGTCTGGTTTCCCTTTGACGCACTGTGTGGCCAGGAGGCGGCCGTTTGCTTCCCGGCCTCAGTGCCCCTTCCTTCTGGAGGCCAGAGGCAGTTAGACGGCGTCCACGGGCCGCCCCCTGCCGCTCCGCGGTCCCCCCGCCCGCCCGCAGGCTTACCCGACGGGCAGGCGCCCTTCTGCAGCTGGCGCACGGGCGTCCCCGAGAGCTGCAGCGCGCGGCGGCTGGCCGCCTGCAGCGCGCACACGTTGGCGTAGGTGTGCCCGTCGGTGCCACACACGGCGTGCGACCCCCGGCAGCGGCACACGCCGCGCGCGCACTCCAGGCTCTCCCCGCACGGCGAGTCCAGGGGCCGCCCGCAGGGCTCGCCCTCGCCGGCCGCGCACACCAGGCAGCAGTTGCATTGGTCGGGCACGTAGCCGCCGGGGCAGCGCGGGCTCGGGCAGCGCGACACGTCGCAGCGCGCGGGACACGGCGCGGCCGGGGGCTCCCGGGCCAGCGCCAGCGCGGCCAGCGCGGCCAGGAGCAGCGCGCGCGTCTGCATGGCGGGGCCGCGGCGACGCGGGACACCGAGGGCTGGGGGGCGGCTCAGGCGGGCGCGTGCCCGCGGCGCTGGGGCATGGCGCGGACGCAGGGCCGCTCCCTCGGCGAGTCTGCCGGCCGCCGGCGCCTCGGCACTTAAGGCGAGCGCCCCGCCCGCCCCGCTGGACCGCAGCCCGGCCCCGCCCCCCGCCCGCCCCCCGCCCGCCCCCGCCCGCCGCGGGGCTCTGCCTGCCGGCCCGGAAGCCCCGAGTGACAAGAGTGACAAGCCGACCCGGGGAGGGAGGGAACCGGCCTGCACCCCAGGCCCAGCCTCCAGGCTGCCCCCGCTGCCCTCCCCAGCCCTCCTTAGGGGCACCACCCAGGTGGCCTCCTGGCTCCCGCCCTGCCCCTGGGGACAAACACCCGGTCAGAGCTTTGGGGAGCATCCCAGGTGTCCCCGACTGTGCTTCCGACACTGCAGGCTTCAGGGTGTGTGCTCCCTCCGCAGCTGGGGACAGGGTCTGTGTCCCTCTGTCCTTCGGCGGGAGTGCGGGTCTCTGCCTGCCCACCTCTGAGGCTCTGCCCCCCCCTCAGTTCCCCACCAGGAGGATTTGATAGCACCGCCACATGGCAGAGGCCTTGAAGCTCCCCCTGACCTTGCTGACACTCCGGCGGGGGACTGGACGCTGGCTCCTTTCTCATTGCCCCTCATGCATTTTCCAAGGCCACCTCAAACCCAGGGCCTGCCACAGGGCTCACTCCGGTGACAGGGATGTCAGGATTCCTGATGAGACTGGGGAGTCAGAGGGCACCTGCCTCTGAGGTGAACGTTGGGGTGTGGAGGCCCCAGGTCTGCAGCAGGGTGCTGACCGGGCGCCGCCCGCCGCCTGCCCTGAGGCCCCAAGAGGACACAAGCCAGGCGGCGCCTCCTGGGCAGTGGCTCTGGTGCAAGGCCCGCAGCTCCAGGGCCTCACCTCCGGCCGCCTG
Source organism: Glaucomys volans (assembly GCA_020662805.1). Lineage (NCBI taxonomy): Eukaryota > Metazoa > Chordata > Mammalia > Rodentia > Sciuridae > Glaucomys > Glaucomys volans. The sequence goes on from JAJEJO010002874.1 coordinate 50,012, forward strand.
GAGGAGCCTGCAGAACCCTCTCAGGTGTGACCTCAGGTCCCCAGAGCACGCGGGGCCATTGCCAAGGGGAGCGATTCTATTATGCCAGTTGCAGACTACAGGGGCCAGCAGGTGGCCTTGCCATGAGTAACCCTGGCTACCTCCTTTGGGCATGGAGACCCCACTTCCCCCAGGCAGCAGAGTCGCAGGAACGGCAGGGGCTTGGGCCTACCTCACCAGCAGGGGACACTTGTCTCCCCTCGGAGTTGGTGACAATGAAGATTTTTTCCCATCCAAGTTTATGGACACCCAGGTGAGGGGTGGAGGGGCACCATGGGGGGCGGGGCCAGACTCCCGGGGCCTCATGTCCCTGGAGGCTTGGGCTCTGCTGGCGTTCAGGCAGGGGAGTGGCACATCAGACCCGTGTGAGCACCCGAGAGCCCGGAGCGGCTGTGGCCTGGGAGCCTGAAGTGGGCAAGACCCAGGTATGGCATCCGAGTGGCAGGGCTGGGCCTTCCCTCTCCAAAGGGCCGTCGGCAAAGGACGGCCGACAGCATGTGTTTCTGCCTCTGAACACTTGAAGTACGCGCTGCTTTGAAGCTGTGGACGGTCCAGACCACTATGTGAGTGTCCTGGGTTGGGGACCTCAGGGCCACCTTGACCCTGACCAGGGTCCCGCCCCCCTCTCTTCCGGCGACTCAGGCCTGAGGGACCGAGAGCCAGATGTCAGCCTCGGGTGTGCCTTGTGGGCACTGTGACCCAGAGCAGGCTGCTTGGGGCCATTGTCATCCTGCAGGTGCTCGGCCCAGAAGGGTCACACTCCTCCATCCCAGGGTTCTCCAGGACACAGGAAGCCAGAGGCCTGGGAAGGATCAGAGGACTCCTTCATTCTGACCTTTCCACCTGCAGGTGGGGGAGCTGAGTCCCGGGCCCCGGGGCTGCCGCTGTGGACGGGAGTCTGCACCGCCCGGGTGTTCCGGGGGGCAGGCTGCATGCTCCTGGCCCCCGGGGATCTGCTCAGGGCCACCTGCTCCCAGAAGTGGGCGTGGGAAAGACACAGCAGGCGGGGTCAGAGTTCACGTAGGCTGGACCCAGCCAGGCCCGTCTGCAAGTCAAGTGCATGTTCTCTCTGACCCACTGACCCACCGTCCCCACAGGATCTGACTTACAGCCCCTTCACAAAGGGGCTGTTTTGCCTGGTTCCCCTCCCACCCAGCAGGCCGCAGGGTCTCAGCTCCTGGGGCTGCTTTGTTCTTGGCTAAAGGGGCCGCCCTGCTGGCTCCTAAGGGAACCCAGGCAGACAGCTGGGACAGTGGCGCCCCCTGCTGCTCCCGCCCCTTCCTGCCTCTCGCTCAACAAACCAGGCCACCTCTGACCCTTCCAGAGACCTGAGTCTCCCCAGAGCCCTGGCCTCCTGTGCAGGACTGTCCCCAGGACCTGGCATCCTACTCTCAGGACATAGAGGACTCAGGGCATGTGACAGTCTCCGCTGCAGTGGGTTGTGCAGGCCCTGACTGGCCCTCCCTGATGTCAGCTCTGTCCCCCACCCTGCCACGGTGGGGAACTTACGATCAGGCAGACTTATCACATGCGTGTGTGTGTGGTCCTGGCTCCCCAGACCTTCTTCCAACGAGAGCCAGGGGAGGCCACCAGTGCCACACGGAGCCCCCAGGCCTGCCTCCCTCCAGGGTCTCGCCCATCCCTCAGCCGGGCCAGGGCAGGACAGCTGTGCAGGGTCGGGGCCTCTGGCTGCTGTCTCCAAGCTCTTCCCGGAGCCCAGACCCACAGGATGAAGTCATGGCTTACATCACTTGGGGGACCTCGAAGACCGTCCCTGGCCACACCTTGGCCTGCGATAAGACTCCTCGATCTGCGTTAGTGGGTGACTCAGAGGGTGGCCGCTGTAGGGCTGGGGTGGAGAAGCCGAGTCGTGGACTCGGTCTGCACCCCTTCCCCCGGGCACTCCCTCCCCACTGTGTCCCGGCCTCCTGTTAACAGTCCCCGAACACCCTCTATGCCCACCAAGCTGGCCCTGCCCTGAGGGCCACAGCTGGAGCTCACCACAGCCTGGGAGCCCAGTGAAGTAGGTGATGTGATGCTCCGCACTGTGGAGGTGACGCAGCCAAGACAGGGAGGCCGAGTAGCACGCCCAAGGCCACACCGCCTGCTTCCACAAGAGCAGAGCAGGATTTGGACCCAGATGCCTGGCTTCACAACGCCTGCCCTGGGCTGGCCCACGTCCATCTCGGGCTGCCACTCTGTTACACGTGCACAGTGGACGCTGTGGTGGAAGGAAGCCAGGGACTGAGCAGGGACCACATGGGGCCATGGAGTGGGAGCTCCCTGGAGCGGTGGCGTTTGAGAGGCTGGCATCTGGGGTCGGGAGCATACTACCCCCCACCAGGGTCTCACCCAGCCTGGGCCTTGGCTGCAGGGGGCAGAGGGCAAGAGTGGAGGGTCAGGAGGGACAGGCGGGGTGCAGGGTGGGAGCCTGTCCTCAGGGTGGGACCCTGGGGCCGAGCAGTGCAGCCGCACAGCGAGGCCAGTGCTCCTGGCTACGGTCTCCTGCTGTGGAGGGAACGGCCAGCTGAAGGGGGCGCTCGGGGATGGGGGTGGCAGGGGGCTGCAGGAGCCTTAGCCCCAAGTGACTGAGCACAGCTCCGACTGGCATTGGCAAGAGGATCTACCGGGACCTCATCCTGACAGGTCCCAGGACTAGCTTCAGGCACAGCCTGATCCAGGCCCCCATTGTCCTCTGGCCCCTCTGGACTGTGCTTCCATGGTGCGGGTCTCTTTCTCAGGCTCCAGTGGTCACAGGGGCTGCCATCCGCCCAGACCCTTGCCCTTTGAGGGGCGTTGCCCCACAGCCCCAGCAAGAGGCAGAGAGATGCCTTGATCCTGGCGCTCAGCCCACCCCTGACAACCACCGGGTACAACCAGCACTCCAGGTCCTGCTGGCCCTGCTCCCCTCCTGCTGGGACTCAGCTGACAGACCGTGTGGGGAGCAGGAGCAGGGAAAGGCAGATGGACCTCCATGGCCTCCGAGGGCCGGCCTCTGCTCGCACGCCTTGGGGTCAGGGAGCTCAACACCTGTTGAGACCGGGCCTCAAGTGGTGAGGAGGCTGTGCCTCCCACGGAACCGCATTCTGCTCCTGAACCTGCCCCCTTTGGAGGAGCGTGGGGAGCACGATGCCCTCATCTGCTGAAGGAGTCAGTCTGTCCGAGCTGCTGCTGTCTGTCAGCTCTCAGGGGCTGCCCACCCCAGTTTCCCATCTACCACGAAAATGAGAAGCAAACTTCCTTCTGGGTCCCTCAGTACCAAAGGCAGTGGTGGGAAAATACTAGGAGGCCCAAGACTCCTGCCCCTGCCCTGTGTCCACAGCCTCTTCTCAGGAGAATGGATGGGCCTGACCTCATCAGATGAGTCCTCAAAAACAGGGCTAGGCCTGGCAGGCATCTGTAATTCCAGCAGCTAGGGAGGCTGAGGCAGGAGGATTGCAAGTTCAAAACCAGCCTCAGGACATAGTGAGACAACTCTTAAAATAAAAACTGAAAAGCGTTACATGCCCCGGGTTCGATTCCTGGTATAAATAAATAGAAAGATAGAGGCTGGGCCCTTCCTGAGCAGGGAGATGATCAGAGCAGAGGAGTGGAAGGGGACCACAGGAAGGGACCAGGGGCCTCCAGAGCCGAGTGGTCCCTAGCTCACAGCCGGAAGACACTGGGGAGGTCTCCCTAACACCACGGGAGATCAAATCCGCCACAACCAGAGAGGTTGGAGGCTCCTTACCTCCAGCCTGCGAGGGGAGGCCCCCAGCAGCAGGTGGCAGCCTGTGGCCCCTGAGCGGAGACCTGGGATGAGCATCCGGGGAAGCTGGAAGGGCAAACAGGCTCCTCCGGCTGCGGGTAGGGTGATGGGTCACACGGAACCGAGAACACACCCAGGACCCCAGGGCGCAGAGGAGATGCTGCGGAGGCTGCAGCAGAGCAAGGACCTCAGGGTCTCCAGGGG
>JAJEJO010002874.1:59002-132124 GCA_020662805.1 Glaucomys volans
CCTGGGCGAGCTTTACCCTCACCACACTCCTACTCGCCACCTCATTCCTGCTGCTCTCCACACTCCTGCTCCTCACCTCACTCCTGTCCCCACCACCATTTCCAAGCCAGCTCTTCAGTCCGGGCAGGTCCTCGTATGTCACTGGTTCGATTGCTTTTAGTCTCGAAATTCAAGGACGTTCACCCGTCCACTTAAAACATCTCTCGGTGAGTTCCCGTGTCCCGAGAGGTGTTCTGGGCGCCTTTTCACTCTTCAGTGGGCATGTCCGTCACTGCCTCTCCCCAGTCCTGACCCCAGGAGGCGTGTCCATGGCAGGATCCACGTTCTTCCACTCTCGCCATCCTGGGCTTCTTCCTGGAGGCAGGACGGGGCCGTGGCGGGCCCTCCACCTGGGCCGCTGGAGGCCCGATGCCATGAGCCCAGAGAGGAACGCTCCCTTCCCTGTCCCCAGCACTGCTCGGGACACAGCGGCCATGGCCTTCCGTCTGCTGCTCCTGTGTCCCCCGCCCCTGTCCCTGCCACCTCAGTGACACTAGTGCCCTTGGCAGTGTTGCCCAACTCCAGGGCAGAGGACTGCTGGGTGTCAGCTCTTGACTGTGGAAAACTTTGCCCCAGGAGGGGCCTGGCCCAGATGTCACTCTCAGTCACTGTCACTTGTCACACTGTCCCCCCTCTCTGCTCCTCATGATACGACAGCCTTGACTCTCCCCCATGTTTCTCCCAGCAGCGTCCTTTCTGCTTCCCATAGTGAGACTGGCACGTCCTCGCTGTGGACGATTCAGAAGCAGCAGAGCTCACAGACTCCGAGTCCCCTCGCAGTGGGCTGCACGGTGGCCCTGAGGAGGACAGGTCCAGCCCACCCCTGCCAGCGACCTCCCCTGGGGAGAGGTCTGTGCTGGCCTCAGGGAGCCTGGAGCAGGAGGAGGCAGGAGGCTCCTCCCGGGTCCTGGGCCTGCTCACCGATGGGTGGGACCCGCAGCCTCCAGATTGTCCTTTGCTACAGTGACCACAGGAAGGGACCTGGCTCACTGGCCAGTCCTGACCAGGCCTCCTGTGACACTGGTGCCCCCTGCACTTGAGTCGGTGCGTGGGCGTTGGGGGCACTGTGCCCGTGACGCCTGAGCGGGCTGCGTGGCGTGTCCGAGACGGCGCCCACGCCCAGGCCTTCGCCCACACGAGCGCCTCCGCAAGCGCCTTCTCATTCCATCCCCAGATTCTCACAGCTGGGCAGAGCGTGCACTGCACAATCCCAGAACTCAGGGACATGGGGGCAGGAGAGGAGCAGGAGCAGGCTGAGTCAGGCCACCAGCCATGGCGTCCCTCTGCGTGGCTCTCCCGGCTCTGCACATCTGTCACAGCTCTCTCAGGGGACATGAAGTGACACAGCTGCTGCTCAGAAGGTTTGGCAGTTTCTTAGAAAACCGCCCATACCCACTGGGCCAGCTTGGCCCCCCGGGCATTTGCGGCAGGGAAATGGAGGCCAGGTCCCCAGAGAAGAGTGTGATCTCACAGCAGCTGCGTTTTCCTTGCCCACACAGGTGACCCAAGTGTCCCAGATGGACACTAAGCTAGCTGTGGTGCAGCCACTCCCCCTGTGCAGGCCAGGGCCACTGCCCAGCCCAGGGAGGGGGCCACCCTCCCTCCCACTCGTGGGCAGGTGACACCCACAGGCTACATGCCACATGAGCCCATCTGCATCCCCTTGAACCCAGCGGCCACAGAGGTGGGCGGAGGCTGTGGGGCCCAGAGCCGGTGGGGGAGGTGGCATGGGTCCAACGGACTGTGGACAGTACCGACTCGGATGGAGGTGGTGTCAGAAGAACCACCATGACACCATGACATGGGATGACAGACAGGTGTCAGCTCCGGGCTGAGGGGCTGTGGTTCCCTGAGACGGGTCCACTGGGAGAGGCTGGGGGGACAGGGGCCTCGCGGTGTCCCTGCACCTTCTGTAAATACAGACTCCTCAGAATAAAAAGCAGAAATAATCCCGGGAGGCGGTGGGAGCCGCCCAGGTGCTTCAGAGAGGAGGCGGGCTGGGGTCTGGTCAGGCGGGGGAAGGACGGAAACCTGCTCAGAGGGAGGGACTCCAGGGCCAGGCCGGGCGCCCATGGCTGCAGGGGCAGGGGAGGGGATTGCTGGGGCCTGGGGCATGTCCCCCAGCTGGGATCCTGCAGACCCCTGGATCCGCCTGCCCTCCCCTGGGCTGGGCCGAGGGAGGCAGGGTGCTGGGGAGGAGCTGCCAGAGCCGAGAGCCTCCGGGAAGAGGCACCGCTTGGTCCTCCCTCCAGTCGGGGGCCCACCGTGGATCAGTTACGAAAGGACGTCTGTCTTGTTCCCTCGCTGCCCCCAGCTTGAAGTGCCACAAGTGTCCCGTGGGTGACACAGCAGAGCCTGGGAGGGGAGCTAGGGCCGGAGGCCGGGGAGCCAGGCTGCTTCTCATCGGCGTGACGCAGCCGCTCCCAGGCTCAGCCCCTCTGCAGCCCGCACCCCACAACTCATTGTCCCGGGGAACTCGCCCTCGACTCGGCTCTGCCCGGAATCCCCTCCGTCACTCAACACACGGTCCCCACAGGAGTGCGTGTCCTGGAGCCCGAGGCTCTGTGCAGGGAAGCCCTGAGGTTTCTCCTGGGAGCTGGGGACCTGGCCTTGGGGAGAGGGAGGCAGAGGCCTGGACGGAGACGCCCAGTGAGCAGCCAGGAGAAGTAGGCCACCAAAAACAGTCAGCAGGAGTGGACGGTGGCTGCAGGGGACCGATGGGCTGCCCAAAGGGGAAGGTATAGGGTGGCGGGGGTTCTGCCTGGGACCCAGGGCCCCTCCCCTCCAGACACCTTGTCTCCCTCTGATGTCGGCCTCCAGGACTGAGAGAAGTCGAGGTGGCTCTCGGCCCCCCAGGGGCTGTGGGCAGGGGGGCAGGCCCAGCAGCAGGGGCAGAGAGGCCCGCCCTCGTGGGCAGGGGGCAGGCCAGCCATGGAAGCAGGGAGCCTCACGCACACCCTGGTGCCCAGGAGCCACTGTCTTGAGTGGCCCACTTGAGATGGCCTTACCCCCTGGAAGCTGCTCTGGACGCCGGCCCTCCCCTGGCTGTCCCCCTCAGCCTCTCTTGGTCCAGGTCTGCCCCTGCCCTTTGTACCTGCCGGCTTGGGAGCTGCTGTGAGTTCCAGCTGGTGTGCAGCTCGGGGGTCCTGCCCCTCCCCAGGCCCCAGATGCTGGCCTTGGTCTGATGCCCAGGCACGAGGCCCACCACTGGGGCTCCAGAGCAGCTCAGGGTGTGGACTCCTTTGCCCAGTGGTGGGGGACAGGGACCCTCTGGGGCTCCTTGGGGGCTGCTCTGGGGTGGATGGGGGGCCAGGAGCCAGGGCACAGCCTGGCTCTGCATGCGGCTGTTTCCTCATCCAGAAAGTGACCCCCGGACATCAGGCCTTGTCACTGGACGCCGGTAATGTCATCTCCATGGAAACAGAGTTCTTACAGACAGATCATGGTGAGGCTCTGGAGAGTGGCGGCCTTCCTGGGTGACCCAGGTGGGCCCTGCATGTCACGAGTGTCCTCGTCAGAGGCGGGCAGAGGGAGGGCTCACGCACAGCCAGAGTGGCCAGAGGTAGAGACCAGAGCCGCACAGCTACCAGCCAAGGACACAGGTGCCCCAGGAGTGGGAGGCCAGGAGGCAGAGCCTGGGTGGGAGTGTGGCGCCTCCCACCTTGCTCCCGAGGCCTGGCTCAGGCACAGTTTGCTCAAGCCCTAGCTGGGGTGTGTGTGGGGGGCGTGGGACTCCAAGCAGCCTGACTGCAGGGCCAGAGCTGCGGCTACCACAAGGAGCACTTCCACCCGCCTCTCTGGACTGGACGCTGCGTCCTCTTCCTGGCCACCCCAAGGGTCTTCATGCAAGAGCTGAACGACTGAAAGGCCAGGGAGATGAGCAGGCCCTGGGTGCGAGTGAGGAGGGGCTGGACCCAGGGGCTTCCAGCCAGCCCACCTCCCAGCCAGGGCAAGCTGCCTGGGTCAGCTGCTGGCCACCCAGGTGTAGGGAGGAAATGGCCCCTGGGGCTGGTGGGGAGCTGGGAGGCCCCGGGGGGCCTGCTTCTGCAGCCCACTGACCTCCCGTCTCTGGCCTCAACTCCAAAGGGCCATGGCCTGGGGCGTCTGGACTGTGCTCTGTCCCCACAAGGCAGCGGCCCCACTGCCTACCCAAGCCACAGGGGTTCAGAGAAGGAGCTGGAAGATGCTCACTTGTCAGAGCAGTTGACCCAGCAGCGGGCAGGCTTGCGGGGCAGCAGGAGGTCCAGCAGGCGGTCACAGCTGGGTGGAAGTACACGCCAGGACGTCTGACGCAGAAGAGTAGGGCCAGGGTGGGGAGCTCCGGGGACCCCCGGGAGGAGAAGGACCTCCCTGTCAGTGCAGGGTCCCCCAGCCTTCCTTCCCTGAGGGCCTCCCTGGACTCAAAGCCCTCCCCACAGAGACCCCAGGCCGAGCCCTGCCGGCCCCCAGTGTCATTCCCCAGGCCTGCCTGCCTCCCGGAGCCCCTCAACCTGCCCAGCCCAGGCCCTGCATGACAGGAAGCCAGGTGACAGACAGGTGGCCACAGTTGGCCCCGGGACGGCTGCTCGGAGTCCTGGGGCCACCGTGTCACATGCGGGCGTGTGAGGGGCAGCCTTCCCCAGAGGACGCCAGCCGCTACTCTCCAGTGCGTGCTGCGTGCTGCGTGCTGGACGCTGAACACGGGCCCTTGCCCGAGGGCCTCAGCTCCCGTCCTAGTGGCCATGGGTGAGGATGGCCTTGTTCTGTGCAGGTGGCGGGAACCCTGGGCTCTCCCTGCCGAGGCGGGCCACCCAGGGCAGGGCCTAGGCACCCTCTGTCCACACTGGCTCCCTGGCTCATGTCCCTGGGCCCAGCCCTTGGCATGCGGGTGGGGCCTGAGCGGGGGCCTCAGCCCGTCCTTCTGCTGCCAAGTCCATCCCGAGGCCAGCTGGAGCACACATGCCCCGGGCACCATGAGGGCCCGGGTCCAGTTTGGCGGTACGTGGGCGGCTGGGTGTCCCTGCCTCGGCTCTCCTTAGAGCCACATTGTCCAGGGGTCCTGCAACCCACAGCTGGCACAGCGAGGCTGTTCCAGGGTGCCGGGCATGCCCTTAGAGGGACGGGCACCCAGCCCTGTCCCCTCCTCTCCTCTGTCCCAGCCTTGAGCTGCCCCGCCCACCTGGCCCACACTCTCCAGCCGTGAGGAGCGCAGGCCAGAGCACGGAGCTGGCCACGGCCTGTAGCCCTGACCCGGAGCCAGGCCAGCCTCCCCTCCCCGTGGCTTGGCGCAGGCCTTGGGCACAGTGAGGGTGCCTGCCAATAGGACAAGCTCCCGCCCGTGCCCTTGTGTGGGAGCCTGGAGCGCACACATCCTGCACTCCGCCTTCCGCATGCACCTGGAGTCGGTTTCTGAAGCCTGACACAGGCCCGTGGGGGCTTTATTGGAATCAGCTGCCCATGAATTTGAAGGCCACGGCCATCCTCAGGGTCCTGGGTGCTCCTGCCCGTGAGCACCGTGCAGCCTGCTGATTCCATTCTGGACAGCCGTGTGTCCCCAGATGGTCCAAACTGTTTCCAGACCTGTGCTCCCTGCCTCCCTGGCGCGGGCGGCCGGATCCAGGCGTTCCCCACCTTCTCCACGCGCTGGGCCCTGTGGACCTGAGATCCGGGCTCTCCGGGGTTCTGGGTCAGTGATGGTGTCACCTGTGAATGTGCCGCGTGCTTCGAGGACGGTCCTGTGAGCCCATTTCTCCTCTGTCGTGTGGTGACAGTGGGGCCTCAGCGTGCTGTGACCAGCCTGGCGGGCCCCTCGGCAGCGTCATCTGCTGCTCTGTGCCCTCTGTCAGGCGTGGTGGGACCCATCCGGCCCAGGTGGCCCTGCCCTGCCTGTCGGCGGCTGGTGGCCGAGGGGCCTCCTGCTCGGGGGTTCCTGGGTCTGTCCACACCCACACAGAGGGCTGCGGGGCCCACCATGGGTCCTGTCCGGCAGCCAGGGCTCTTCCTGTACAGGGAGGGCCGTCGCCACAGGGGCCAGGGCAGAGGCAGGGAGGTGACAGTCCCCCGTCCTCAGCCACCTGATCCCGTCTAGACCTCTCCGCAGCATAGGCGGGGACACTGGGTAGGTCAGGGCCAGTCAGCCTCGCTCGGCCAGCATCCAGGCCATGTCGGGAATGGGTGCGTCCACAGCTCCGCCTTGTGCTGATGACATGCTCAGCAGGCCTCCTACTGGCCACTGCCCTGGAGGAGGCTGTCCAGTGTGAGGGTCTCTGGATGGGTCTTCTCCAGCCCAGGCAGGTGGCTGGGAGGACAGGGGAGGCCAGGGGAGGTCGGCTCGGCCTGCGTGGCCCTGGGCTGGGCTCTGGGGGCGGGTGGGGGCTGCTGGGCTGTCACTCCTTGCGGACTTCCTGCAACTGGCCGGCCTGCCCCAGCCCCAGGGAGGACGCCTCACCCTGTACAGTGCTCAGAGGCCGTCACCAAGCTGAAGCCTCCCTGCTTGTCCCCCGGGGACACCCAGCCCTGGAGTCCTGCTTTTCAGAAAGGAAATCCCACCCAGGCCATGGAGCATGCGCCCGTGAGGGCCTGGCCAGCGGTCTGTGTGTAGGCAGAGGCCCAGGCCAGTCTCGATAGACCGATGACGGTGTCAGCAGGGCTTGACCTCGGGCTCAGGGCCCCGTCCACGCCCAGTGGCTGCTGGCAGAGCTCGGTCCTTGATATTGAAGGACCAGGGTCCCCTGTTCTTGTGGGCAGCCAGTGGGGACTGCTCGGCCCCTGGAGGAACCCTCAGCTGACTTCCAGGCGACCTGCTCCACGGGCAGCGAGGTCAAGGCCTGCAGGATTCTCTCACTGGGCAGAAGCTGGACTCCGGTCTAGTGAGGCCTGCCTTGGAGTGGCCCAGGGCCAGCTGATCAGAGGCTTGGTCACATCCACACACCCCTCACTGCTGCCACCAGCTTGACCAGTTGTAAGAGTGAAGGCCACTGTCTTCACCAAGGGTCACACCGGGGGAGGGCATCAGGCAGGCCACGTAGCCACGCTGCCCAAAAGCCTTCCCCTGGCCAAAGCCCATCCGGGTCTTCTCCATCTGTTCGCACCGACTCTGGAGGGGCCGATGAGCCCGGAGAGTGAACCGGCTGATTCGGATGCTGGGGTTACAGCCCAGCGAGGCGCAACCCGTTGGCCGATGGGAAAGCCGGCCTGCGGAGGGCCCAGGCCACAGGGGGCCAGAGGCAGAGCCCAGATCCAGCCTGTTTCCTGCGCTGAGCCCGCGCAGGCCAACCCTGCTGCTGGCAGACTGGCCCATCAGCTGCAGCCTGTGATGGACACCCCTGCCCCTGGCCAGGCCCTGGACACCTGAGGAACTGCCCGTGGACAGCTACAGTTCCCTGGAAAACAGAGCTGAGGCCCAGATGGTGCTGGCCGGGCCTGAGGGCACCACCTAGCCCAGCGGTCGCCTGGACGCTCTCTGCACTCTTGGGGAGCCTGTGGCCTGCGTGAAGCCCCCTGAGGACTGGAACTTGCTCCCCAGCCACCCTTGAGCGAGCTGGATGCCATGCTGGGCTGCGGCCACCTTCAGCACCTGCCCGTCCAGAGGCCATGGGCTGCGGCAACACCACGTGGCAGTGAGGGTGACAGCCAACGTGCCTGGTGCTCACACCCCAGCCTCAGAGTCCACGTCCGAAGCCCGAGGCCAGCCTGGACCTGTGCCTGGTGGATGAAGCAGGGCTCCAGGAGAGCAGCCAGCCGGCCGCCTGGGGCCGGGGCTCTGTGGCCTGGGCAGATCACTGTCCTTCTCTGTTCAGAGAACAGCCTCCAGGGAGCCCTGAGGGAATGTGTGGGCCCCTGTGCGTGGCTCGCCTGCTCTTGGCCACCGGCAGCAGCAACAGTGGTCAGTGGGCAGTGAGTGAGTGGGACGGGGCGCCTCCTTCTAGAACCCCCGCTCTGCATAGGCCCCAGGGGTGCCTCACGCCCTCTGCTGAAGAGGGGCGTGGGAGTGGCTGCTGGGGCCCGGCCACCAAGGGCAGAGCAGGGCTGAGGTCCACCGGGCCTGGCCAAGCTGACCAATTCCCAGTGGCGAATGGCGCTCCCCACCCCGGCCACGAGCAGGCCGCGGCCCGTGCTGTGCGCAGGCTCTGCTCTTCTTCCCAGGACCTTGCGCTGGGGTTTTCCTTTGGTTATGGATGAAGAGACGGAAGGTCCGAGAGGTGAAGCAAGTTGACCAGTCCCTCCACCTTTGGTCCAGGGCTCCGTGGTTGCTGGAGTCGGGCTGCAGCTGCGCTGGGCTGGGCCGGCCTGCCCGAGCTCACCGAGGCCAGGAAAGCAGCTCCCTGAGGTGGCGTGGGACGGCCGGGCCTGGGACCCCAGCCCACGTGGAGTGGTGGCAGCAGGCCCTGCGGGTGGACGCGGTCCAGGGGCAGCGGCCTCAGAGGCCTGTTCCAGTCAAGCGCCCCTGAGTGTGGCTGGCTCCGGGTGCTCTCCACTGCCCCCTGGCGGGCAGAGCAGGGCTGGGGCCCTGGCGTCAGCAGCCCGTCCCGTCCTGCGCCAGGCTCTGCCCTCCCCAGGCCTGGTTTGCTTCCCCTCTTACAGGAGGTTGGGGGAGGCAGGGAGGTTTCTTCTGGAGAGGCTGTGGGCGCAGGAGGCTGGCACAGGGCACCACGGCTTCCCCTCATGCTCCAGGGTCTGCTCCGATTCCACCTCATTTAAAATCACGTCAGAAAGAAGGATTCGAGCAGTACCGTGGGGGCCGGGGAGATCGCCCGTGATCCTGCAGCCTCCGAGCCTCTCTGAGCCTCGGCCTCCTTGCCTGAAGTTTGGTGAGGACACCATCTGAACCCCTTCCCAGGGGCCAGGCTGCGGGAGGCACCTGGAGTTCCTGGGGACAGGGCTGAGGCTGGTGGCAAGAGGGATGGGTGGGGGGCTTTGGCCAACTGCCCACCTCCTGAAGGGCTGAGGAGACTGGGGTTGTCCTGGCTGGGCTCCGTGGGGGAGAACTTGGGGCCCCCTTCCCTAGCCTGTGACTCTTGAGGGGTGAGAAGACCAGGAGCCACCTGCAAGGCCTAATGATGACATAGCCCTTGAGGGAGGCTGGTAGGGTGGTGTGGAAATTACTGCCCTGGGCTCTGGGGCTCAGCCTCTACCTGCTGTGTGACAATGAGTAACACACTTAACCTCTCTGTGCCTCCATTTCTTTAACTGGGTGATAACAGTTCCAACCTCCTCACACACAGGCATTTTGAGGACAAAAGTCACAGGGCAGCGCTGGATGCCCGTAGGGTCCCCAGGGAAGACGGGTCATCCCAGGATCCCTAAGGCTCCACCACCTTCTCACCATTTGACAGGCAAGGAGGCGGAGGTGGAGGTGGAGGCTCAGGCCACACGAGGAGAAGCCACCCAGTCGCTGGAGGTATTTATTGCTATTCAGCCTTCCCTCCAGCCTCGCCCCAGAGCGGGAGCCACGGGAGCCATGGGAAGGCAGGGCCCCTCCACAGGGCCAGTCCCTCGGGGCCTCAGGGCGGGTGGCCAGGGGCCAGCCAGGGGGCACGGCTGCAGAAGCGCTGGGGCAGCAGGTTGGTCCTGCGGACGCTGAGCTCGGAGGCGAAAGTCCTGGCCTTCTGGTAGAAGAAGAGGGACATGGCGCGGTCCCCGAGGAACTGGTGGTAGATGGTGGCCAGCCGCGTGCAGAGCTTCAGCTGGGCCTTCTTGTGGCCCAGGTCCACGGCGGCCGCCAGTGCCAGCTGGTAGTAGCCGGCCGCATCGACCGGGTCCTGCGGGGGGAGAGGCGGCGAATGAGTAGCTGGGCTCGGACTCCGGGAGCCGGACCCCCGGCCACCCACCCATGGCCCGGGCCTGGGCCTCTAGGCAGCAACCGGCCCTTTCCTTCCTCCCGGGTGCGCGGGGCAGGCGGCAGTGTGCCTGGGAAGGGGCAGTGTGCCCCTTCTAGGAGGCCCTGGTCCCCGGGTCACAGGTGGGCGGGTGAGCGTCCCCTGGGCTGCCAGACGCAGTGGCCTGGGCACCTGGGGAGCAGCAGGCTGCAGGACCACTGCTGACCACCAGGTGTCGCCAGCGCACGGCAGGACCCAGGCACCCGCGGGCACGGGGCGCTCAGGGTGGCAGTCAGCTCCTCGGTTCCTGTGGCCGGGAGCGCAGCCGCCCGCCGGGCTCCCGCACCTCAGAGGAGGACCTGCGCTGGATGAGGTGCTGGCCGGGCCAGGCGCCTGCCCTGGGTGGGAGCCTGGCTGCAGCAGCTGCAGGCTGGGGACAGGCGGACAGAGGCCCCAGCCCAGGGACCAGGAAGGACAGCCTGGCTGCCGGGCCTGCACCCCTCCCTGGGCCTCGGCCACCTCTCTGGGAAGCCCTGCCTGGGTGACTTGAAGGTCAGGTTCTCTCAGGACACTGGGAAGGGATCTCTGAAAGCAGGCTGGCCTCCTGGGCAGGGCCAGGGTGGGTCTCAGGGGACAGCGGTGTCACCCCACCGTCCCCTGCTCTTTTTTGTGAACTCCTCCTTGACCATCAAGACTAGTCTTGGTGGCTCCTCTGGGGACCCCTGACTGCACCCCACGCCTTCCTGGCTGCCTGGCCGCCATCGGGCTCCTTCCAGCCGGCCCGAGACTCCAGGGGGCCTCTCGGCGCTGTGGGCTGGGCCCGCCCAGCAGCCCACCTTCAGGTCGTAGAAGATGATGTCGCCGAGCGCCAGGTACACCTTGACGTAGTACAGCGTCTCCTCCGGGAACTCCAGCGGCGAGCTGCAGAGGGACAGGGCCTTGAGGTAGAAGTGCTCGGCCAGCTCGCTGTGGCCCAGCTGCTGGTGCAGCGCGGCCAGCCGGTGGTAGGCCACGCGCTCGTTCAGCCGGTCACCTGGGGAGGCGGCAGAGGGCGGGCTGAGGATGAGCCCTGCGGCGTGGGCAGGGCACAGGTCAGTCTGGAGTGAGCGCAGACCCTGCGGCGCCCGCCCTGCCTCCCAGCCCTGGGCGGCTCCAGCTGGTCACTTCCTGCCCTGAGCCTGGCTTCCCCCGTAAAGCGGGTGGACAACGCCCCCTCCCCTCGACGCAGGATTTGGCCAAGTGGTTGATCTGGACACTGCCCAGGTCACACCAAGCCACCTTGAGGGGCCTTTGGCTGCTGTTTCTAACCAGGTGCCTCTGGGCACTAAGGCTCAGGTCCCCTGCAGACCTGGCGTGGCCCCTTCCTGGGTCTGTCACCAGCAGAGCTCCAGTCTTGGGGCTTCTCTGCCTATTGGAGCCCCTGGCCCTCCCCTGCAAACAGGCAGGCCAGCCTCGGTGGTCCCGGCGTCCTTCCCGCTCAGGGGCAGGCCTGCGGCACAGCCCCGCCAGCCCATGGGGCTCCCTGTCTCTGCAGGACGATGGCACAGCCCAGTAGGTGCTGGGCAGAGGGACTTGACGAGGGCAGGGAGCGGAGCCCTGGAGAGGACCGACGCCCATGGAGGCCTGCCCACACATTCAGGGGGCAGAGTGGGGAGCCGGAGTGTCCAGTGGGCACCTGAGCTTGCACCCATGGTGGCATAGGACAAGGCAGAGGAGCCAGAGGGGCCTGTGACCCCGTGAGACACTGCCTGGCTGCAGGCCGGCAGGGAGGGCTCACCCAGGGCGATGCTGAGGGTCAGCGCCTCGTGGGCGAACTCCAGGCCCTCCTGCGGCAGCTCCAGCGCGGCCAGCAGGGACGCCAGCTTGTTGCTCAGCCGCAGCTCGGCCTCCCGGCTCCCCAGGGCAGCAGCCAGGGGCAGCGCCCGGTCCTGTCAGAGCGGGAGGTGGGTCAGGCCCAGGTGCGTGGGGCAGAGCTGGCCCGGCCACACCTCCACCTCTGCCCATCCAGGTCCCCACCGAGGCCCCCGCGCACGCCCCGGGCACTGCTCACCCGGTAGAAGGACACGGCTTTCTCCCGCTCCCAGGCACCGTTGAAGAAGATGTCTCCAGCTGCCTCGAACAACTGCAGCCCCAGGTGGGCGTCCCCTGTGTACAGGGCCGCGTTCTGTGCCACCTGCAAGACAGGAGGCTCTGGAGACCACCCTGGACAGGGGCCAGGGTGCAGGGGCTCGGCCAGCCCCTCCCCACACAGCCCCAAGCCCCTGAGAGCTCTGGTGGGGCAGGCGTGTGCGGGGTGCAGGACAGAGCCCAGGACACAGCCCAGCGTGGCCTCCATTCCACTCACCCTGTCCTGGTCACCGTGTTCCCTTTGCTTGTTGCCCCTCTGTCCCCACTGCTCCTCCACCTGGCCACGCCCACCTTCTCTCCCACCTGGAACCCCAGCTCCACGGGCACGGGGACAGGCCACAGCTGTGTCCACTGCTTGGTGCCCAGCAGGAGCTCAGCAAACTCCCTGAGCGAGGGTGGCCCCTGCCTGAATCCAGCCAGACCCGATTGCCGCAGCCCCAGGGCGCGCCCCGTGCCCTCGGACCTCTGCACCCCTGGACCTGCAGTCCTGCTGCCTGGACACCCCTGCTCCAGGCGGAGCTGGTCCCCCTTGCCGGCAAATAGCTGGAGCCCACCCTCTGGTGCCGGAGCAGGACCGGTTCTCCCCTCGGCCAGGGCTCTTCCTCCTGAGTCCCCAGCCTGGGCTCAGGGAAGGTACACAGTGGCGCTCATAAACCAAAGCCTCGTGGGCTCCCATGTGTTCCACCGTGTTTGGGAAAGGTCTAGAAACAGCTCGCATGGTAAACGTCGTTTCAGAGGAGACGAGGCCTGTGCTGTGGGAGCAAGCTCTGAGGGTCGGCCCAGTGGGCACATCGTGTGCACGCTGACCGAGCGCTCCCTGCGTCCCAGCGCAGAGGAGCCCATTGTGCTGCCCTGGGGAGCCAGGAATGCTGTTGGGGATGCTGGGCCCTGGGGAGACTGTGAGAGAGCCGCGAGGGCAGAGAGGGCGGGATGGGGCCCTGGCATACAGCAGGTGCTCAACAGTGGCTCTGGAATGGATGGACCATGGGTGGGTGGAGGGTAGATGGATGGTGGATGGGTGGTGAGTGTGTGGATAGATGGTGGACGATGGGCGCACGAGTGGGTGGGTGGGAGGTGGCGTGTGGTGGGGGTGGTGAGTGCGGGTCGCCCTGCGGGCCCTGCTCCCCACCTGGATGTACAGATCCACCAGCTCGTTCTGGCGCAGGATGTAGTAGATCTTGCCTGCCTGCAGCCAGGCATGCGCCTCCTTCTCCTTCTCCTGCAGGTCAATGAAGATCCCCAGGCTCCGCTTGGTGTAGTCCAGGGCGGATCTGTAGGCCCTGGAACCAGGCACCAGTCAGAGGAGCCTGGGCTCTGCCCCAGGCCCATCAGGTCAGTTTGCTGACCCCGTGGTCACCAAAGAGAGAGGTTGCCCAGGGGCAGGGCACAGATTCCATGTCACCCCCACCCCACGCTGTGCCACTGCTCTCACCGCTCGGTGCCCAGGGACAGGTAGAGTTGGCTGATGGCCTCCAGGAGCTGTCCCTCCAGCACCTTGTCGGCTATCCTGCGGGCCAGCGTGAGCTGGAACTCATGGTAGATGACGCTCTGGGCCTCGTTGGGCACGACCCTGCTGTGGAAGTGGCACAGCTGCTGGACAGCTTGAAGTTGACCTGAGGAGAACAAAAGGAAGCTGTGCCCCTTGTGGCTCCACAGTGGCCACGGGCAGGGTCAAAGGCCCTCGCCGTAGGCCTGCCTCTTCCACACCTCCTTGAGCTGGGTCCTTGCAGGTGGGGAAACTGAGCCAGAGACAATCCAACGGCCTCCTCAGGGGCACTGCGTAGAGTACCCAGTGAACAGCATGCTGTGGACACTCCAGAGGCAGCACTGACCATTTTTATGAACCCCTGGGTCAGGGTCCTGTCTAGGTATTCCCACCGCACCAGGCCTCCTGTCTGCCTCACCAAACTTCCCAGCCAGAACAGGGGGCTGCTCTACCCTGCACTGATGGCCAGGTGGCACCAGCACCTCCTCTTACAGATGGACACATGGAGTCCAAAGAGTTTGCCTGAAGCACACGGCACAGGCAGAAAGGGATTCAGCTGGGCTCTGGCATTACAAAGCCTGTCCAGGAGGCCAGGCTCCAAACCACAGGCCTGCTGGCCTCTCCTCAAACCAGGGGCTGGGAGTTATGAACTTCTACTTGTTGAAAATAATCCAGAGGTCAACAAGGAAGTGAAGCCCTCCCACACCCTAAACCAGCTAGACCTCATAGGTACTTATAAAACACTCCACCCAACAATAGCAGAGTACATCTAAGTGCTCATAGAACATTCTCCAAGGGAGTCCAGATGCCAGGCCACAAAGCAAGTCTTTGTAAGTGTAAAAGGGTTGAAATTATGAGAAATAAATTCTTCAGTTACATGAAAATGAAATTAGAAATTGGTAACAGAAAGAAGTTTGGGAAATTCAAAAATATGTGAAAATTAAAATACACATTGCTGAATAACAAGTGGGTCAAAGATGAGCTCACAGGGAAGCTAGAAACGACTTCAGTATGAACAGAAACAAAGGCACAATAGACCAAGACTTTGGGGCTGCAGCTAAAGCAGAGCATTGAGGGAAATTCATAGCTCTGAATGCCTCTGTTAAGAACAGAAGATTTCAAAGCCCAGACCCAAACTGCCTCTGTAAGAAACTAGAAAATGAAGAGTTAAGAAATCCCAAAGCAAGCAAAAAGGAAGAAA
Source organism: Glaucomys volans (assembly GCA_020662805.1). Lineage (NCBI taxonomy): Eukaryota > Metazoa > Chordata > Mammalia > Rodentia > Sciuridae > Glaucomys > Glaucomys volans. The sequence goes on from JAJEJO010002874.1 coordinate 73,653, forward strand.
ATAATGAAGACCAGAGCAGAAATAACAAAATAATACAGAAGAGAAAACGAGAGCAGAGAAATCAACTAAACAAAAACCTGGGGTTCTTTGCTTCTGTTTGTTTTGCTTTTTGCCAGACTAGGAATTGAACTCAGGAGCACTCCACCTGAGCCACAGCCCCAACCCTACTTTGAGACAGGGTCTCACTAAGTTGCCCAGACAGGTCTTGAACTTGAGATCCTCCTTCCTCAGCCTCCTGAGTAGCTGGGATCATAGGTGGAGCCCCCAATGCCCACTCAAAAGTTGGTTCTTTGAAAAGATCAACAAAATTAACAAATCTTTCACCAGATTAACAAAGAAAAAGAGAGAAGATGGAAATTACTAAAATCAGAATTGAGGAGGGCATGTGGCTGCCACTCTCAGAGAGACGGGGGCTGTAAGGAGCACCGTGAACACCGGCCAACAAGCCCGATGACCGTGTGAGGTGGCTGGCTTCCAGGAAGGACATGTCCCGCACCCACGGGGTTCACCCGTGACCCGAGTGCCTGGGGGTCGCCCTGCCTGCCTCCTTGAAAGTTAGGTGTAAAGGGAGGGAGGGAATGATACCCTCCCCGGCATTTCCAGGTCTGAATTTCAGGCCTCAATAAGGGCCACTGGCTACTATGGCCAGGACGTGCTGGAGGACAGGGTCTGCTTCCCCTGCAGTTCCAGGGGTGCCCCTCGGTGGAGGCCGCCTCTGCTGGGGAGGAAGCTCTGGATGGCAACCTCCCTCCCTCCCTGGACCCCTTCAGGTTGTCACTTTCAAAACGCTGTTCCTCAGGGGCCATGGACGTGTGCTGGCCTGTGCCTGAGACTGGACAGACGTGGCTGCTGCCCCTGGAGCTCTGGACGGGCGACAGGAGGCTTCTCAGAGTGGTTTCACTGTGCTCTGTTGAAGGCCATCCTGGGAGATGGACAGGTGCCACGGGGCAGAGGGACCGAGGACATCAGGACATCCCACGCCCTGGCTCTCTCCAGGGACTCATCCCACGCCTCAGCCACTGCCGCCAGCCACATGCCTACCGCCCCTGCGGAGCCACAGCAAGGTTCCACGGCACCGGGAGGTTCCCAGCACACTCAGAGGAAGGCTGTCCACACCCAGGGCCCTGCCCGCTCCCCACAGGGCGCTCACCACTGCCACTCACCCGCCCTCCACAGGGACAGCGTGGCTCACTCACCACGCCCTCCATTGCCCAGCCCAGGCCAGAGACCTTCCACGGCTGGGCCCAGAGGCTGCCACACTGCTCACCCCCTCACCCCCTGACCTGGTCATCTACCTCCCACCTTGGCCACCAGCCCCCAGTGAAGGCCACATGGCCTTGCTCCTGGGTAGGGCCCGGCCCCACCCCGCCCAGAGAGGTATTTTACATGCACTAGCTGCTGCAGGCTGGGACTGCAGGGTCCCAGGGTGCAGGACTTCCCGTGCGAGCCAGCGCGAGCAGGTCCCCCACACTGTGTCCCGCCCAGCAGGGGACCTGTGGTTTCTGCACTCAGCATTCCCCATGGTGGGACCTGGCCGCTGGCCTCTGAATCACATCCCCGTGTGCTCTGAACAGAGATGGAAAGTGTTCTTTCCAGGAAGCCAGCACACCAGGAGGCACAGAGGAGGGATGCGGTGACACCGTGGGCACCACTTACTCTCCAGGTGGTCCGTCTCCACCGCCACCAGAAAGGCCCACTGGTAGTAGCACTTGCCCTGCTGGGCTTGGGCCCGGCGGGTGCTCAGGTGGCCCATCCACAGGAGCACCTGGGTGAAGTCCCGGCCACACTCTGAGACCGGCAGCTGTGAGAAGAGTCTGATGGCCTCCCGGAGGTAGTGCTGGGCCAGCCCAACGGCGCTGGCCTGCAGGCACAGAGCCCCGAAGTTGGCCAGGACCACTGCCTGGCCCCGCAGCTGGCCCAGGCCCCGAGCCAGGCCCAGGGCTCGGTAGTAGCTCTCGGCCGCCTGCCGGGTCCTGCCCGTCCTCTTCAGGGCCATGGCCGCCATGTTGGCAATCACACCCTCCTGATCCTCGCTGGCCACATCTGCCTCCAGGATGGACTGCAGAATGTCCAGGGCCACTAGGCTCTGCCCGTGGAGCATGTGCAGCCAGGCAAGCACCACCAGGCGGTCCACCACAGGGCGGAGGCCAGCCAAGGTGTCGGCCTCCACCGCCCGCATCATGAAGCTGATGGCCTGTCCATGCTGCCCGTGGTGGCTGTGCAGCTGGGCCAGGCTGGCATAGAGGGGGCCTCGAAGGGCCCGCCCTGGGCCTGAGGTCGTGGAGGCCAGCGCCTGCCTGAGGTAGTGGGCGGCCTGGGCGGGGAGGCTGTGAGCCGCCCTCCCCTGGCTGTGCAACCGGGGTGCATTCCAGAGGACCAGGTCCACGCTCCTCAGGGAGCTGGCCAACGAGCCTGGGGTCCGCAGGGAGGCCACCCTGAGGCAGCTCAGTGCCAGGTGGGGCAGGCACTTGCGGCTGTAGATGTCCGCCAGGAGCAGGTAGCAGTTCACAGGCCACGTGGCAAGTGGGGTCCCCAGGTCTCTGTGCAGCAGCAGCAGCCTCTCCAGGTAGGGCAGGGCCTCCTCCGGCTGCTTGAGCTGGGTGTGGTGCTTGGCCAGCAGGAAGCAGGCCCGGGCCTCGGCCTGCAGGCTCCGGCCGCGGACGGCCCTGTGCAGCGCATACTTGAGCAGCTCCGCCTCGGCCTCGGTGCTGCGGAGGTGGCTGGGCGTGCCCAGGAGCAGGGCCGCAGCTCTGGGCACCACCTGGGCGCACTTCTCCCTGGACTTCTGCTTCAGGTGGATGGCGGCCAGGTTCCCGTACATGGCCACCACCAGGGGGAGGTCCCCAAAGCTGCCCCCCAGGGCCCTCCGGGCTTCCTCAAAGTACACGCGGGCCTGGGAGAGCTTGAGCTTCCGGGCACACAGCCGTCCCAGAAGGAAGCAGAGTCTGGCCAGTGCCGTGCCAAGGCCAGCTTTCTTGGCCATTTCCCGGGCCCGTGCCAGGAGCCCGGCCAGCTCCTCCTCATCAGCAAAGCTGCGGAACACGCTGCCCAGCCACGGCAGCGAGGGGTCGTACAGGCCTCGGAAGCAGGCCTGGTACCCAGGGGCGTCCAAGAGCTGCAGCAGCGGGCCCAGGGCCTCCGGGGCGGCCCCACCGTCCTCGGGGTCCAAGCAGAAGGGGGGCTCCTCGGTGTCTGGGGAGGGCACACTGCTGGAAGCCTCCTGGAGACCACTGGACTCCAGCCCCTCCTTGGGGCGGCCTGGGAGGGCCTTGCATTGTTCCAGAACATCCTGTACCATCCACAGGGTCTCTCGGGGCTCTGGGGTGAGGCCGGGTGGAAACGTTTCTGCAAGTCACAAAGTCCCAGTGGGATTAGTGTCTGAGTGAAGGTGACATGGCCTGCACAGGTCTCCCCAGATGACACCTCCCCCCAGGTGGCCAGGAGTGGTGGGAACCGTGGTGACTCTGGGGACAGCTCGGCCCATTTGGCAATGTTCTTCCTCATAACCACCCTTTCTCCCTCTGCTTGTTGAAGGCACAGTTGTGGGACATCTGCCATCAGAGCTCAGCCATGGTGGCTGAGGTCCCTTTCCCTTTAGGAAGAATCGAAGCCGCGTCCCAAGCCCTGTTCCTCGTCTGCGCTAGACCACAGGGGCGTCTGAGCCCAGGGCGGCCCTGTGAGTCTGTGCTTGGGTCCCCCCAAGGAATTTCCACATGCCCCCTGCCCCACCCTTCAGGGGGACAGGGAGGCGAGCTGAGCCACAGAGGGGAGCAAAGAGGGTGTCCCTGAACCCCGCAGCCCCTCAGGAAGGACCTGCAGAGATCTGAGTTGAGGGAGGGGCTCCCTCTCCAGCTCAGAGTTGCAGCTCTGCCGCTCCCTGTCCCTGCCACCCCTGCGGGCTGTGTGACCGGGCCACCTGACACAGAGCAGAGCAGGCCTCAGCTGCCCTGAGTCACACCGAGGAAGCCACAGCCCAGCGTGGGCGTGGGCGTGGGCGGGACGTCCGTCCTGGGGCCCGGCAGGGCTGACACCCGTCCGAGGTGTGGGTCCCCGCAGCTCGCGGCTGCAAGGTGTTCAGGCTCCTGCCGTGACCACCCCAGCCCACACCTCGTGGCAGACAAGTGCCACCCCACCCAGCACAGCTGCCGCTGCCCTGCATTCCCGTCACCCAGGCCCAGCTCTGACCACGGCCCCGAGCCCCAGGACAGCACCCACCTGGCTTCTCAGGCTGCACACCCTCTGCTTCTTCTAGGCGGTCTGGGAAGGGAGGGAAGAGAGGCCATCACGACTCCAGACAGTGCCCTGTGGTCCTAGGCCATGTCCAGGGGGTGGACACAGGCAGGGGCCCTCTGGACACCAGCACCCATGAGGGGCAGCTGGGGCTCAGGAGCAGGGAGTCCACGTCCCCCAGGCCCTGCAGAGGGGACAGAGCACAGTGGTCTGTGCCTGCCTTCCCCCAAGCCACACAAGACTCCAGCCTGCCCTCCTGAGCAGGGGACAGTGGCCGCAGCCGGGCGCCCTAGCCCCATGAGCTGCACTTGGGAGCAGGGTGGACGGAGCCCCAGCAGCGCTGGGTCCCACAGGCCAGCCGTGATCCACACCATGGGCGCCGTCCCTGCTCAGACGGGCAGGCACCCCAGCCTCAGCTGCCGCTCCTTGGAAGGGGCCGTTGCTCCAGTGGCTGGGACCACGGAGCCCCTGGTGGACAGGGCGGTGGAGCTCGTGAGCACGAGGTGCTGCGCATCGCGACACAGGCACATGCTCCAGGCGCCAGGCAGTGGGGTACAGAGGGTCCTGGTGGCATCCCAGCCCTCAGCGTCCTGCAGAAGGGCCCGTGGAGGGTGCGTGGAGCCAGGCCAAGTTTATGTCTGTCCATTTAGGAAGGGAAATTCTTTATACGGTCTGAAAAGCTCAAATCTAATATTGGTGGGTAAAGGGTTTTCCAATGAGTGTCATTGAGCAGGAAGAAAAATACGTGTAAGAACGTGTGTGTGTGCACGTGTGGGTGGGTGTGTACCTGTGCGTCTGTGCATGGGGGTGGGGAGGGGTGCGAGCAGCAGGGCTGGCCCCCGAGGGTGTGCACTCAACCCTGGCTGGGCCTCGCCGCTCTCGGTGTGGACAGCTGCTCCCCCTGCCCACGCGGCACCACAGGCCCCGGGAATCGCTCCCCAGGAGAGGTCTGGGGGCAGGTGGAAGGCAGCGCTTTGCAGGTGGCTGCCTGGGCTTCTGCCTGCTGCTGGGGGTGACCCTCCACAGTGGCAGAGCTCAGGCTCCATCTCCACAGGGGGTGGCAAGGGTGAGCAGAGACCGTCGAGGTGGGACCCCACAGGGGCTGGACCAGCGACAGCCAGGCCAAGCCCCCCTGTGCCCAGCCGAGGCTGAGGGTGCCCGTGCCTGGGGCTGGGGCTGGGACCAGTGAGGAAAGGCTTCCTCAGGACCTCGGGCAGCAGGGGTCTCAGGCAGCCCCTGCGACCTCAGCTCCTCGCCCTTCTCCTCTCCCTGTGCCTGGATTATCTGTGGCCTCCACGTGCCCAGAGGCAGCGGCCCTCTGTCTGCTCCCCTTTGGACACCCAGGGCTTGACCACAGCTGAAGGGGTAAGGAGTGGGCATCTGGGGCTGCTGGGAAAGGTGGGTGGAGCAGAGGCATCTGCCCCTGGAAGGTAGCGCCAGTTGGGTGGGACAGGCAGGGCCTCAGCACTGGCTGGATGCCACCAGTTCACCAAGGCCCAAGCCTCGGGCTCTACCGTGGGCCCAGTTGCCGTCCTTCCAGGAACTGCGGGGACACGGTCAGCCCGGCTGAGACGTCTCCATGGTCTCAGAGGGAGGCAGGGCAGGCGCCCTCCCAGTCCCCACACCTACCCAGACTGTGCACGCAGCAGACCTCGGTGCCCGCCGTCCTGCCCAGCAGCCGCCTTGCATCATCCTCCGAGAAGCGTCCCTCGTTGCTGAAGAACGCCCTCTCCGCCCCGTCGAGGAAGAGCACGCTCTCCAACCTGGGGGGTCAAGCCTCGGCTACCATCACACAATCCCCGGTGTCAAGCAACAGGAGGCCGCTGACCTGGGCGGCTCTGCAGTGGCCCAAAGGCCTCACCAAAGGCACAGAGGTTCCGCGTCACCACGCTGGGACTGTCGCTCCTCTGACCTCTGGGGAAACAGGCGAGAGAAGGCCACCCCTCCTGCAGGCTGGTTTTAGGGGCAGGATGAGGACGAGGCCCCTCTGCCTTACGTACAAAACGGTGCCCTGCAAGGACCGGGGCTGGCTGAGCCTCCGCCTCTGCCCTGCTGGTCCCCAGTCCTGCCCACAGAGCCTGCCCTGCTCCCGCCCCGCCGGACACTGGTCCTGTTCTGTGGAACGGCGGCTGCCTGGCGCGTGACTCAGGGGCACAGCCAGATGGATCTACAGTTGGATCTGTTGTGATTTCATCTTTTGACAGAAACATTTTGCGTCCCCACTCGGCAGCCAGACAGGGAGATCAGAAGGGAGCCGTTCTTCCCTCTAGGCTAAGAGGCCCGGAAGGTGAGCTCCTGGGCAGCCTTCAAAGCCCCACGTGCAATGTCCCCTGCGGCTGCTGTGCCAACCACACTGCTCCTCACACAGCCTCTGTGGTGTGTCCCCCAGAGACAGGGAGAGGAACCGGGGAGGAGAGGGGAGGGAGGGAGCGATTTTTACCTCTGGGGCCAAATTGCCAGACTGACAGGAAACTTTGGAACATATCCTGTTGGTCAGTCACAGCACCTAACCCAGAGCGGGGCCACTGAAGACGGGCGTCTCATCCGTGGAGTGGGAGGGGAGGCCCACAGAGGAGGGACAGGGCCACGTAAAGGACACTTTCCCCATGCCCACATTCTCCAGGCGCCAGGCCAAGTCCAGTGAACAGGTTCTGCAAGGACAGGCACAGCTGTGCCCACTGACCACTCCCTGAGGACCGCTGCTGCTGCCAGGGCTGGACAGGTATGACAGAGATGACCAGCGTTTTTCCCTAAGAGTCCCTCGGCTGGGGTGGGGGCCAGGGGACAGGAAGAGCAGCCCTGGGAAAAGCCATCACGACAGGACTCAGGGCCCGGAGAGCCACGGGAACCCAGAGCCAGCGTCCCACGCAGCAGGACTCCAGTGGGGGCCCTGGAAGCGGGAGGCACCAGGGCTGTGAGCAGCCTTGAAGTCCAGGCTGGAAACTTGGACGGCCTTGGTGAAGGGGAGTGACTTGGGATGCTGAGTTAAATAGTGTCCCTCAAAACTCAAAGCTCAGAAGAACCTGGGACGGTGGCTTTTTTGGACATGAGGTCATTGCAGATGGAATTGGTTGAGCTGAGACGACGAGTGTGTGGGGGTGACATGAGAGAAGCGTCCTCCCGAGAGAAACTGGCAGACACAGAGGAGGGGCCAAGGCACAGGCAGGGCTGGGGGGACGCAGCCCAAGCTCAGGGGGCAGGAGGGTCCGGGGTCTGTGGGGGAGTGTGGGCTGCCTGCACCTCGCCCTCTGCCTCTGGCTCCTGGACTGTGAGCCAGCTGCCCGTGGGACAAGCCCCCAGGGAGATGACCTGCAGGGGCAAGTCACATCTCAGAGGACGCCTCTGGCAGCATTTTGGAGAGGCACCCGGGAAGAGGGCGTGGTGGCCTGAGCTCCAGGACAGAGATAGGGAGCCTTCCAGGCCAGCATCCAGGGTTGCCACCTGGGAAGCTGGGCAGATGGTGGCAGGGTCCCCTGGGAGTGGCGGGGACCGACTTAGGAAAGGGGGCCTCATCCACTCACTCAGACACTGGGCCCTGCACGCTGATGAGACTGGTCCGCACGAAGCCCACCTGGCCTGAGGCCACGTGCCGGCCCACGCACCAGGGCAGGCTGGGCACCTGGGCACCCAGGATCTCGATGAGGTCGCCAGCATGGAGGGACAGCTCCTCAGGCCCCGAGCCCTGGACGTCTGCCAGCGCTGAGGCCAGGCCACGCCCTGTGGAAGGAGAGCGCGGTCAGGACTGGGGTGGGTGGGCAGATGCGGGGCTTCTGGCAGAAAATCTGTCTTGCCCCCATCAGGGGATTTGAAGGGAAGCTTGGTCCCTGCAGTGTGGAGCCTGGACATCTAAGTGGACCCCAGAGCGGACATTTTTATCCCAAAACTAAACATGGAAAACTGTGGCGGAGACTAATTGGCTCCTCCTGGCCATCAGCAGCCCTGGGCCTCTCTGAGCCTTGCCTTCGTCTTGCAGACAGGAGGGGGCTCTCGCTTTGTCTTCTGGCTTGGGGAGGGGGGTTCAGAGCAAACGCAGAAAACCCCAGAATGCCAGTACCCACGGGCCACCTCTCCCCCAGGGCAGAAAGGCCAGCGGAAACCCTTACCCATCAGTGAGCTGTCAGGTGTCAGAGGTCCACCCGCAGAGTCATCCATGGGGTCCCAGGGGACCCTAAGGGCCCACCTAGAGAGGGGACAGGAGGTCTGTGCTGGGAACCTCAGCTGGGGCAGGTGCATTCTGGGCAGGCGCATTCTGGGCCGGTGTCCAGCCCCCAGCAACCTGAGCACGTCCCTCCACCTCCCTGTCAGCTGTGCCTGTGGCTCTGCCCCAGCCGGGGACCTCATCGCTGCTTTGGATCCCTGCAGACCCCTCCACAGGCACCCGTGCCCACTGCTTAAGGGCAGCTCAGCGCAGGGGGCTGCAGGGGCCTGGTGGCCAGCCCTGGCTCTAGTGCCCTCACCACGGGCCTGCACAAATTGCCCCTCTCGCTGGGCCTCCGCTCCTTCAGACACAAAATAAGAACACTGGGTTACTGGCTGGGACAGTGACAGCCCTTCTGCACCCGCCATCTGGAGCCTGACCCTGGAGCATGGCCGACGAAGGCCCTGTGTCCCCATCAGGACTCGGTGGGCACAGCAAACCGGAGTTTCTTGGAGAAACCAGAAACTCCTCTGGTCTCTGTAGGAGAGGCCATCGGCCGGTGCCTGCCGCGCCACCGTCCCTGTCAATCAGAGGTGGTTCTCCCTTGGTGTGGCTTCCCGAAGCCCCTCCCGGTCTGTGATCCATCCAGCAAGCCCCCGGGAGCTTCCGTGTCGCCCACCCGCACGCCACTGGTTTGCCAGCACTTAGACTTTATTTGTCAGATCTCCACACGCCTCCTGTCTGTGGGTGTGGGTGTTCTGACCTCCCTCTCGGGCTGGCAGAGCAAGTCCCACGAGAGCTGTGTGCTCACACCCCCGCGCCCGCCAGTCCCGGGACAGCCCTGCCAGGTAGAGGCCACTGGCCTCCGGCAGGAGGCTGCCTGCGGCCCCGAGAGGAAGCAGCAGAAGAGGCGCCGGCCTTGCCTTTCCCGCCTCACGGGGCTGTGGACAGGCAGGCCCAGGACTGTCTTCGAGGCCCAGCACCACCCAGAGCCACAGGGACGGAGGGGACTTCGGTACCTACTGATGGAACGGAATCAAGGGCTCCGGGGCAGTCGCTGCTGCGACCTCCTCAGACGTGGTGGGTGTGGGGCCTGAGGAGTCCACGTCTGGGGCCACATCCCCCAGGGGGCCCCCCGAAGCCTTCCTGAGGACCTGGGGGCCCTTCCCCACACTCCGGGGGCCAGTCATCAGTCTCACATGGTGGTCAGGACACAGGACGAAGAAAGGCCCTTTGAAAGGACAAAGGTGGTCATCTAGATGGCTGGACCGGGCGCCTGAACTCTGCCAGGCAGGACACCCCACCCCACCCCCACAGACCCACAGTGATGGCAGCCCAGTGGGAGCCCCTGCCCCAGCCACTTCTGCCCCAGGAACCAGCTGACTAGACTCTGGAGGCCCAAGGAGCCCAGACAGGTGGCCAGGGGCCTGGGGTGGGGTCCCAGCTCTGCCTCCACCAGCCTCAGACTCCCTCTGGCCTGTGCTCCCCACATGTACTGTACCCCACAGGGCCAGACGGAGTCCCAGGCTCGTTCTGCTTGGACTGCCATGGGGAGTCCAGCCGGGCTAGGCACCTTCCACCCCTGAGTCCAGAGGAAAAGTGCAGTTTTACACTCCTGCCCCAGAATCGGGCCCCACAGCACAACCAGAGTCAGAACTGGGGCTGGGGCGCACTGGACAGCCTCTTCTGCTACTTCCCAGACACCTCATCTCTCTGGGGGCAGCCAGGGTCTTCATGACCCAGTGATGCTGTCCAGAGCACCTCACTGCCAGGGCGCGCCAGGTGGCCAGTGGCCTGAAGCAGCCCCTCCATCCCGAGCTGCCTGCCTGCCTGGATCCAGCCACGCGCAGCACCCACCCTCCTGGACCAGCAGGCTCTCGTAGGTCAGCTTCAGAGCACCCTCATCCGCGTGCACCTGGACGGCCGCCTCCTCTTCCTCGCCTGGCGAGAGCAGCCAGAAGGCCTGGTCCACCAGCAGGTTTTCCAGGCAGTGGTGAGTGAGACCTGGAGGACCAGGCCTGGTCACCAGCAGGCCCTGGAAGGGGCAGGGAAGCCCTCGAGGCCCCACCTGGGCCCCCCATGAAGCTGCCCTGCCCTGGGAGCTCACGGTGCCTCCACATCCTGTGGCCCACTGGTCTGACCATCCTGGCGCCAGAGGCCATGCCCGGCCCCTCACCTACCCCCCACGACCATGGTCAAGTCAACTGGCCTCTCTGTGCCTCTGTGTTTGCGTTCTTCAGTCGGAGATTACGAGGTCATCACAGGGCCACGTTGACCATCAATAACACGGACACCGACGGGCAGGAAGCCCAGCCCAGCGTTACTAGCCAGGGACATCCGTTCCCACGTCCACCTGACAGCACTTTGTCTCGGGGTGCTGGGGGGCACCCACAGCCCCGCTCCACACTTACAGCCGCAGCAGAAGGTGAGCAAGCCCTTCACTACCCTAAACGTGGTGTGGACACTTGAGACAGGGCCAGGGGGCCACTGCCTTCTGGACACCACAGTACCACAGCTGGCCTGTCGGGGAGGACCGAGGACAAACTGGCTCCTCTGAGAACTGTCTCCTCCCAGGAGACGGGGCCAGAGTGCTCAGCAAGATCCTGCTGAAGGTGCGGAAGCTTCCTCAGCCCTCAGACCGAGATGGTGCCACAAGGTCCCCGAGGGGCAGCTGGGCTCAGATGCCTCCCAAGAGACCAGAAATGTTGAGGGCGGTCAAGGCCAAGGTCGGTCCCCAGGCTGTGATAAGGACAGAGCAGCAGGAAGGGGCCCAGAAGCTCAGCCAAACCCCCCAGCAAGACCGTCCATCTCAGCTCCAGCCAGCACAGACCTCCCCGAGGACAAGGTGGCCACTGGACTTGGGCTATTTCTCTGGGGAGGCTGCTGTGACAGCCCAGAGCACAGCACTGGTTGGTGCCGTGGACACAGGGTGGGCTGAGTCCCCTGAGGGAGCCCCGTGATCAGTGCGGCCACTTTACCAAGAGTGTGGTAGGTGGAGAACTTCCAGATTTCTTCAAAGGTCTTAAATGTCACCATGATCCGATCCTGGTCACTGTGGATGGACAGCAGCCTGGCTGACAATTCCTTAAAGAAAACAAATAGAATTTGGAGACATTCCCAGAGGCTTTGGGGCCTCTGACACAGAGCGGATTCCTTACAACCCTGGACTGCTCCTCTCCTGCTCACAAGCCAACCATGGCTCCCGGTGCCTGCAGAACTAAGCCCAAGCTCCTTTCCGGAGCCCACGAGGCCTCCCTGCTCTGCTCTCTCACCCTCTAAGCCTCCCCCTGGCCATGGCACCTCCCTTAATCCCTGCAACCAGCCGCTGTCCTCGACCCTGCCACAACTCTGCCCTCAACCCCCAGGGGTCCCCCTGGTCTCCTGCGGGACCTGCAGCACCCACCGAGGCTGAGTCTGCTCCCACACCCCGCCCTCTGCAGTGATGGAGGGGGTGCTGGGAACAACCAGGCCATCCGAGAGCACTTTTGCCTGAAGCCGGGTGGAGCCAGCACCGTCTCCATCTGACAGATGAGGATTCTGACCCAGGCTCAGACTCCCCGCGGGTGGGCAGCCAGACTCAAGGCCCAGAGCCCGACGGGGCCCTCCCCTGTTGCCCAGATCCAGGCAGAGCCTGTGTGTTGTGCAATCGCTGCATGCTGGGCACAGCTGGCCCCGGTGAAGTGCTGACCTGGCCTCACCTCTGAGCGTCTCCACTGTGGACCCACAGGCTAGAGGGCATGGGCCCAGGGCAGGCCAGTCTGAGCTCAAGTCTCTGCTGGCAGCACCCACCCCAGCCCCTGCTGCCACGAGGGCTCTGGGCCCAGTCCTGTCCCCAAGCGGTCCTCATCTCTGCCACTTTCCTCCTCTGTGCCCATGTTCAGGCCTGGTGCCCCCGACTGTACCCCCCTGAAGCCCCACCCCTCTCCCCAGGCCCCGGGCCGCACTCACCCCCAGCACACGGGCCACCTCCTGGCTCTCGTTCTCTAGCAGGCGTAGCCGGGCCCGCAGGGCCTGCTGAAGGCTTGGGTCAGGCAGCCCGCTCCTCCTCCGCACGGCCCGCAGCTGCAAGGCCAGGTCTGGAAGGTGCAGATGGAGGTCAGGCGGTCTGCCTGGCCCAGATCTGGCTCAGTGGACGCTCTCTCCCCACCAGTGCCGCAGGCCGGGCCAGTGTGGTGCGTTTCCCTCCCTGGGCCCTGCGAGGGTGGGGGAGGACTCAGATCCCCCTCAGCAGGCCACCTAGGGCAGTCATCCAGCAAGGGGCCTAGTCGCCGCAGCCCCGCCTCTCCCCACAGCCCGTCTTCGGATGTGGTCCCAACCTCCTGTGACCCCATGGACGTCACCGCCTCTCAGTTCCACCCTGGGTCCTTGTCACCTCGTCCTTATCTCCAGAACGGACCCCTGCCCACTCCACCCACCCTCGGTCACACAGCCTGGGCCCACCACCTGTCCTGCTGGCCCTGCCGCTCAGCACAGCTAGAGCCACAGGTCTGATGGGCCAGCTCCCTGCCTGGCCCTGCCCCAGTCGGCGCCCCGTGACAGCACGCTGTGACCTGGCCTGGCTCTGGAGCTCTGGGCAGCACCCTGGGGCAGCACCGACTGATGGGACTTTCCGCAGGTGGATGTGGCCTGTGTCCACACTGCTCCACGCAGCGACCGGCAGCATGGGGGCTGCAGAGCTCTGGAGAGCTGGCCGATGCAGGAGGGCTGGGCTTCCCGCCGTCCTGCTAACCGTGGCGGAGGCACGGGGAGGTGCCACCGCGGAGCCCAGCCTCTGCCTAGTTCATATGCACCAGGGAGAAAACCAAGGTGAAGGCGAATCTCCAGGGGTGGCCGGGGGTGGCCGGGGGTGGCCGGGGCTGCCCAGGAGGCCAGCAGCGGTAGTCTCCCCTCCCAGGTGGGATGGAGTGCCGGCTCCCGCCCTGCCTGGTGTGGCTCTCTGGTGCCTGGGACACCAGGCCCCCCAGCCCCACCCCAGGCCTTCACTCTCCCAGGGCCTCTGCCTGCCCCAGGGCCTCCCAAACCAGGTCTGGGCAGACTGACGCCCGGAGCGGCTCCCAGCTCAGACACACCCCAGCCCTAATGCTAGGTAGGAGGCAGGGCTCGGACAAGGGACCCCCTTAGGGTGCTCAGCTCCAGCAAGAAGGGAATTGGAGACCCTGGAGGAAGAGCCCAGTCCTGGGCATGCACCGGGGCTCCAGGGACCTCCTGAAGTTAACTTGCTGCTAGTGACTGTCACTAGCTGTGCAGCTTGCTCCCCTCTGTGCGTTCTCTGGGGGGAGATAGTCTTGCATGGGCAATAAAACAAATCCTGTGAGGCTCAGCTGTCAATCAAGATATCACCCGCCCCCCGCCCCCAGTGGGGAGGGAGACTAACTGCCCCGTGAAAGCCCCGGCAGCTGGGAGAGCCCTCCACAGCACCGCCCTCTGCTCCCCAAGTCCTCCCCCCAGCGTCACTTTCCCTCTCAGTACACCTCTGCCTGTCCCCAGGCTCTCGGGGCTTGCTCAGTTCTTTGCTCTGGATGCTGAGAACCTGGACCGGCTCCCCTGGGACCCTGCACTCCCGCCCTCAGGGACCTTGAAGCAAGAGCCTTTTGTTTCTAAGGCTGGCCACTGCCACCAGCATCCAGGCTCCGGGGCAGCCACCTCACCTGCCCTGGTGCTGAAAAGTTAAGAAAATCAGCCCTATCTACTCCTCAAGGTCAAGGTCAGTAGAGATCTCTGGCAGTGGCCCTCTCCAGCCCCCTAGAGTAGGGCTTTTCTCAGGGCTGGAGGGGAGAGGGAAGATCAGGAAGGAGCGAGGGAGAGGGAGGAGGGCGGGAGGGGTGGGGAGGGAGGGAGGAGGGAAGAGCTTCCCCACACCTTGGAATTAGCCTGGAGCACCTGCCTCCCATGCTCTGGCCTGAGGACCCAGGAGCTCCACCTCCACCCCTGGGGACAGGCCAGTGAGGAGACTTCTGGAATCTGAAACGGGGCCCCACCCCAAGGCGAAGCACCTGCCCAGCATTTCACAACATCCCAGGCAGCTCCTGAAGCCCCTTCCCAGGTCAGAGGACAGGCAGGCGCATGGCCATGGTGGACGTCCAGAGTCAGAACCCCGGGCTGGCCTGAGCACCTGGGTCCACAGCACTGTTGAGGCGGGAAGCCGACCCTGTGTTGGGCCTTGTCCCCAGCCTGTGGCGCTGTGGGAGGAGCGGGACCTTTAGTGGGTGGGACCAGTGGGGTTCTGTCCCTGGAGAGGCGCGTGAAGGGGCCGTGGGACCGTCTCTTCCTCTCTGTGTTTGAACCTGACCGCGAGGTCTGCAGCTTGGCTCTGCCGCCTGTTCTGCCTGGCCGGCCAGCATGCACGCCCCCGCCGTGAGCAGGCCGAGCCGCCCGTGTAAGCCCGGGTCTCAGGAGCATTGTGTTTCTGAAGTTTTTTTTTTTGATATTGCAAATTGAACCCAGGGGGCCTCACCCTGAGCCACATCCACATTCCCAACCATTTTTTCTTTCCTTTTGTTGAGACAGGGTCTCATTCATTTGCTGAGGCTGGCCTTGAATGCACAATCCTCCTGCCTCTGCCTCCCGAGGCCTCCCGCAGTGGAAAGCTGGTGGGCCGCACTCAGGTTTGATGTGGGCTGCAGCACAGGGCCCCGGGGCTCACCTGTGGGACATGGCACCATCTGCCCGGTGGGGGTCTCAGCAGCTGGCTCAGCCACGCAGGGGAGGGGACAGAGCTTCATCTGCAACACAGCGCGAGACTGTGCTCAGGGGGACCAGCTTCCCTCCAAGTTCCTCTCCGAGCACTCAGGGCTCCCTGGTGGAAAAGGGGACCAGTACCTGCCCAACCTCCTTTTCTGTGGGCCTCCTTTCCCCAGCCTCTCAGCCCAGCAAGGAGGGCAGCTGTAACAGACTGCCCCAAACCCAGTGGCTTAAGCACGAAGGCACTGACCTGCCTGGAATCAAGCATGTCCTCCTGACTACAGCCAAGGCGTGGCCAGGCAGTTCCTTCTGGAAGCCCCAGGGCAGGACCGAGTCCCAGCCTCCTCTAGGTGCAAGGGACTGCCCTCTGCTTTCAACCCTGGGACTCTGACACCACCTGTGTCCTACATCCCCTAGAAAGTCCCACCCAGATGGTCCAGATATTTCCCCATCTCAGAATCCTTAACTTGATCCCATCTGCAAAGACCTTCTGTCATAGCAGGTCATGTGGTCACAGTGCCAGTGATTAGGGCGTGGATGCTCTGGGGTCCACTGTTCTGCCAACCACAGGAGTGGGCAGCAGCCTTGGTGGAGGCCCAGGACAGGGAACACAGCTCCCAGAGGGTCTACAGCAGCACCCACCATGCCCCTGCCCAACCCCAAGAGGCTGGGGCGTGGGGATCACAGGCTGGTTGGGAACAGCGAGATCCCAGAAATGAGGGGTCAGAGGAAGGGCTCAGCCTTGCCACCTGCTCGAGCCACAGCCAGGACATGGACCCCAGGCCTCAGCTGGTAGGGTCCCGGGTCCCCTGCTAGAGGCCAGCTCCCTCCCGGGCCTCCTGGCAAGCCGGAGTCTGTCCAGAATACTGCAAGGAGAGCAATGCCAGGCCCGGGGTCCGGGCTCCAGATCTGAAGAAGCCCGTGGCTGCTTGGAGGGTGTGCACATGAGCAGCAGGCCCTTGTGGCCCTAGGGACATCTCACTTGGAGCTGTGGGTGTGGCGTGGCCTGGCCTCGTTGGCCTTGGACCTTCATCACCTGATGCTCATTTCACACAGTGTCTGCTGACCCTGGCAGGGGTGGCCCAGTGTGACCAGACCCCCTTTACAGACTCTGCTCTACGTCCCAGAGGCCACTCCTGGAGCGGGGCACACAGCAGGGCTCAGTAGTGGCCATCAAGTCACCCTGGTGGAAGACTCTAACCCCAACTCTAACCTCCAGGGAGACCTGGCCTCCAATTCAGAGGCCAGGTCTCCCTGGAGGAAAGGCAAATTGCAGGGCAGGGAGGGGCCAGCACAAGATGGGCCTGGATATCTGCGGTCCCAGAACGTCAGGGCATGCTCACAGCCCAGTGGGAACACGTGGGATGGGGACAACACTAAGACCCTCTGATCAACAAAATGAACAGTGACCACCCTCGTCCAGAGACTGGGTTAAAAGTCTACAGCCACACACAGGAATGAGCCCGAGGAGGAGAGAGCCAAGCAGCAAACTCAGACAACGACAGACAGCAACAAGGCTGGGGACATTCCCAGGCAACCGACCACATTCTCCAAAGTGAAAATCTCTGGATCAAAGGGCACCACCAAGGGGTGGCTGTGACATGCAAGTTGTGACCAGGATGTCCGTGTGCTACAAGGGCCCTTCCTGTGACTACCAACCAGCTCTCAGTGAGGCCTGGAGGCCCCAAAACAGTGTCATTGAAACCTGGAAGCCACCGTTAGATACCCGAACTGCGATTCTGTAGGAGAATGTCCTGGCTGTAGGAACCTGGGTGCTTTTTGGGATGAGAGCGTCATGTTTGTGCTTGAGCAGTTCAGAAAAGTAAGTGTGCGCATAGATGGATGGGAGATGGATGGATGGATGGATGGATGGGTGGTGGATGGATGGATGGATGGATGGCGGATGGATGGATGGATGGGTGGATGGGTGGCGGATGGATGGATGGATGGATGGATGGATGGATGGATGGATGGGTGGATGGGTGGATGGATGGATGGATGGGTGGCAGATGGATAGATGGATGGATGGATGGATGGGTGGCAGATGGATAGATGGATGGATGGGTGGATGGGTGGATGGATGGTGGATGGATGGATGGATGGATGGAGCAGATGAAGAGAGCATTCTCACTGGAGGGTGAATGGGAACAGTTCGTGCTATTTCTTACAACTTGAAATTGTCGGACGCAGACCAGAAAGTGGGGAACCAATGTGGAGTCCTCTCCACTGAGCCAGCCCTGCTGCTGGCGGCCAGTTGAGCCTCCTGAGAGAGAAGTCAGGGACTCCTCCAGCTGGGCTCAGGGGGAAGGGTCAGACACTGAGGGCAGCAGGTCTGCACAGCCTGCAGAGGTGAGGACAGCATCACTCCCTGCAGTGGTTCGCAGCCACTCCTTGGTGGGGGACGACCCTTCTGCTTGCTGCTCTGGCCCTTGTAAGTCCGGATTTCCCTGCCCCTCTCTGCACTGTGCGGGCCTGGGCAGGACCCACTCCCTCCTGTCCTGCCCAGGCAGGGGATCCTGGGAGGAGTAGGAACCAGGGTGGCTGCTGGGCCCCGCCCAGCTCTCCAGCCTACCCCTCTCGGCAGGACCACTTCCCCTTTGGAATCTGTGCAAAGGCCACCCTGCCCCCATTCCACCCACAGGCATCATGCCCTCAGGAGCCCAGCACCTGTGTCTGGCTGGACTGGGTGGCCGCACAGCTCTCCCCTCCACTCTCCCAGTGTGCCATTCACCCATCGACCCCTCAAAGAGCCTCTGAGCCTCTACCACTGCCAATCCCTGGAGACCCACGGAGGGACGACAGCTGAGCAGGGACGGGGGGAGCCTGGAAGGAGGGGCCCAGGGCAAGCTTGTGTCTCCTCTCCTCACACCTCTGTGCCTGGAGGGTGGAGGGGGCTCCTGAGGTCACTGAGGCTGCCCCTCAGATTTCCAATTGGGGAAATAGACCCAGGCCGAGCAATGGCCCGTTGACCCTCAGGATTGGAGCCAGGTCTCCTGGGTGCAGCCAGCCTGCCCCATCACGGTCCCTCATGCTCCTCACATAGAAGGTGTCCCTGTCTGGGCCTTGGAGATTCTAATCCTGGTTCAGCCATTGTCCCCACATGGCCTGGCCAGTTTCTTCCTGTCTCTGGGCCTTGGTTTGCCCCCTGAGGAGAAGGGACACCCTGTCCTGCAGGGGTTATGAGAACAAGGCAGGTTATGAAGGCTGGCCAGCAGGAGTCTCCAGGAAGTCTCTGGAGCGTGGTCGGCTCTGGGTCCTTCCCCAGCGGCCATCACTGACAGGCTACTGAGCGACAGGAGCTGGGCCCTCATCAGGAGAATGACTCGCTGGGCCGGCTCTTCTCCTAACACACCCAGGAAATGAGCAGCCCCGCCTGATGGCCCCATGCAGTGGCCTGCAGGAGGCAGGGGTGGGCGATGGGATGCACGGTGGGGTGGCCCAGAGCCGCACTCACCGCCTCTGGCCGTCCCGGTGGCCTCCTCAGGCCCGGCTTGCTCTCGGCCGCAGGGTGAGCTTCTGGCCACACTCCGGACCTCATACCTGCTGCTGCAGGCTCCAGAAGGCCCCGCAGGCCCCCAGCCCATCTTGGGTGGCTCCCCAGTTGTCACCTCCTTGGGGCTCTTCATGACCAGCCCTAGCCCCAGTACTGAGGGCCTGGCATGCCCAGTCGGCCTGTGGAGAGAGCATGGGCGTCAGCAGAGGCTTCTCCAGAGTCGGGTTGCCAAGACCAGCACGGCAGTCTCCGCCAGGGTTATGGTGAGGAGGAGAGAGCCGCCATTGCGGAGTGGCTGCACCTCCAGGGCCCAGGAGGGTCCCAGCTCTGGGGGCAAGGTCGGGCCTGTTGACGAAACTGAGCTGGTTGTGAAATGAGGTTATAAGAACGTTACGGTAAGAATCCAAACCCGGGAAGGGCCAGGCCCCCGCCCTCAGCCTTTCTCCAGGACGCCTGGCTGGCCATGGACTTTGGGACTATGGATGACCGCCCTTGGGGTCTGACCACTCCCTCTGGAAGAGCAGCAGAACTGTGAGCAGGGGCGCTTCTTTTTTTTAATCTATATTTTTCAGTTCTAGATGGACGGTAGCTGTATTTTATTTATCTTTATGTGGTGTGAGGGTCAAGCCCAGGGCCTCCCACGTGCTCGGCAAGCGCTCCACCGCTGAGCCCCAGCCCCGCCCCAGGAGCCCCTCCTCTGTCTCCAGAGCGCTCCATGTGGGAGACCCCGCCCGAGGCCCTCAGGGGCAAACATTAGGAATCTTTTTGAAAGAGGGAAAGAGCCCCCACGATGGGCTGGGCCTCCGATGACACCAATAACCTGTGAATGTCGTGAGAACCTGTGGGCCAAGCTCAGAGCTTGGAGCTTTTCCTCTGGGCCCGCCGGGGTAAAATAAAGTTTGGAGTCTCCTCTCCAACTGCTGCCTCTCAGCCAGTCTGCTTCCCACCACAGCCCACCTGCCTCGGGAAAGGGGACCTTGGCCTTGCCTTTATTCTGGTCTGGGACCTCAGCTGCACCGGGAATCTGGCCCAGGATCACGATGCTCCTAATGACATCCCCTCCCTACCAGAGCTGGCCCTGGGGGCTCAGTCTCTCCCACCAACAGAGGCCCATGCATTCCTCTCGGTGGCCCCTCCAACCTTGAGTCTCCCATTAGTGAGGGAGCCCAGGACCCAGGGTGCCCTGGGAGGGGGAGGGGGAGGGGAGCAGCTGAGGCGGGACCTCTGGTCACCACGGGAGCTGGTCACCATGCCTCATGCTTTCCTGGGGTCAGAGCTGAGCAAGGACCCTTACAGCCTGACACTCCATGCTCCCAGGTCTGTGGCTTTGTCCCTCATCTTAGGACACACTGTCCCCTTTCATGTATGGCTGGCACGCCCAGCCCTGAGCCTGTGCATTTCAAGCCTGACCGTCGCTGACCGTGAGCTGGGGACGTTCAGCCCTGAGGGTGCAGAGCCGTCCCCAGGAGTTCCCCTGCACGTGGCTCACAGGGAGAGGGGGCAACCCCACCATGACCCCTCCAGAGACCAAAGTGCAAGTCTGGCCTCCCGTGACCTGCCCCCTTCTTGGCAGGTGTTGGAGACCTAGATCGTGTCGGGGCCAGCGGCTTGCGGCTCGGGCTCGGAGGGTCAGCTAGCTGTGCTCCAGTCTCCAGCCTCTGTCCTGGTCCCAGGCAAGGAGCTCAGCAGAGGACAGGGAGGCAGACAGGGCAGCTGCAGAGGCACCTGAGGCCTGGGGTCTAGGATGCAGGACACAGGCTGCAACAGATGAGCAGAGTGTGTCCCCAAGGGCAGGGGGGCCACTGACGCCCTCAGCCAGGAGTAAGGGGCTGGGTTCTGAATGTCTGAAAGTTTGTTTTAGAGTCTGTACCAGAGAGCTGGGTGCAACGGGGCAGACCTCAACCCCAGTGACCCAGGAGGCCAAGGCAGGAGGATCTCAAGTTCAGGGTCAGCCTGGGCAATTTAGTGACACCCTGTCTCCAAATAATTAAAAAGGGCTGGGGCGTGGCTCGGCGGTAGAGCGCCCATGGGCTCAATTCCTCTAATGCTGCAAAAGAGAATGCGCGAAGGTTGCAGTGGGAGGCGGGGCTGCTGTCACCCGAACAGAGGCAGCTGGGCCCACTCCAGACGCAGCACATCAGGTGCTTGCAGACCCTGTCCCCATCCTTAGCGCCGGATGGTTCCAGGTGGCAAGTTCTACAATGGGGTCACCTAGCCCCAGAGGTGGAGGGAAGGGAACTGGACGGTCAGGGAAGGCTCCTGGAGGAGGTGCTCATGGCGAAGGGCTTGCGCCCGGGGCAGCCAGGCGTTGGCAAGGCCGACAGAAGCCCCGAGGCTGTGGGGTGGCCTCCTCCAGCTTCTGGCCTGCCCCACCACCCCCTGCCTGCCAGCCCCGTGTGAAACCTGAGGGTCGGCCTAAGCCAAGTCCTTCTCGTCCCCAACCATCTCTGAGGGGCAGGGACGGGGACTGGAGTGGGTAGATGGGAAGGGGACATCAAGTCAAAGGGCACCCAAGGGGGGTCCCTCGTGCCTGCAGAAACCCTTCCCCCTTTCAGGGGAGCTGCTGAGCCCGGAGGCCAGCGCAGGCCTGAGCACAGACCCACTCCAGAGCCAAGAGGCGGGTGGACTGGGCCCTGGGATCGCAGAGTGCCATGGAGTGTGACGGAGCGCACCAGTCTGTCTGTGTCACCAGGACAAGTCTCGTCCTGGAAGACCACCCTCTGGGCGTGCCTGAGGGGCGCCCTTCGGGGTTCCGCAGCCCTGAGCCCAGCCCGAGCCTCAGGCTCTGCTCCCTTCCCCTGCCCCTTTGCCCAGCTGCCATGCTGCCCCTGCCTGGCCCAGGGCTTCAAGGAGCAGGAAGCCCACGGCCTGGGGGCCAGGCTGTCTGCTGGGCTCCGGAGGGAGCAGGCAGAGGTGCCTCCATGGAGCCTAACTCCAGCCTCTTTTTTTTTTTCTTTTTAATTTATTGTAGTTGTCCACGGATCTTTTTTTAAAAATTTATTTACACATGTTGCTGAGCAAGGAACCCAGGGCCTCACACGTGCCAGGCAAGCGCTCCACCACTGAGCCGCAGCCCCAGCCCTTGACTCCTGCCTTCTGATGTGCATGGGGCCTGGGGCTTCCACCCAGGGTCCCAGCCCCCTGTGCCACTTCTCCCTACCCTAACACTTTGCTGCAGGCAGCACTGGTGTCCCAGCAGCCCAGGAGGTGTCTGCACCACCTACCGATGCCCAGGTTATCTGCCTCCCTTCCCACCTCCTACCCGTGGGCAGGAAGTGGCCCATTCGAGGAGGGGCCAGGGCCTCGTGGGCCTGGCACAAAGCTGGTGCTCAGAGTAGTTCCCTGAGAAAAAGGGAAGGTTCCCCAAGCCCAGGGAACTTCCTGTCACTGGTGAGGGAGGGACGTGGAGCGGCCACCACACGTGGGGCTCCTCCTCAGAGGAGGAAGTGGGCTCAATCTCTGCAGGATGGTTCCCTTCCCCGGCCACCAGGCCTCTGGCTGCCGCTCAGAACAGCAGGAGTGGCACCCCAGAGCGAGGCCTGGAGCAGGGCCCTGCACTCCCTGGGGTCAGCTTGCTGAGTTCCAGTGGCCAGTCTGCGAGACCGTCTCCTCCTGGCCTCTGTCATACTCCTCTCATTCCTCAAGGACACAACCCCAGGCCCTGGGCAGGTCAGCCCCAGGCCCAGGCCCCAGGCCCTGTCCAGCACCCAACCCCAGAATTTGCTGCCAGAGCACAGAGACCTAGGTTCAGTTTCAGTGGGAGGAGACTGCTCCGTGCCTCAGTTTACCCACCCAGAAAATGAGGATGGAAACCCCCTGAGGGGGCCACAGGACTGAGCAGGTGGCACTCTGGCTCATAGTGCCCAGTGAGCTGGGCTGGACCCAGGAGGAGATGGCCTGCTGGCCCTGACTGGCTTGGGGAGGTCTGGCCAGAGCTATTGCTGGGCGTGGACCCTCCAGACCTGTCCACTTCACCAGGAAGTCGCCTGAGGGAGGTCTAGTCATCCGGTACGCTGGATGACAAGGGACAGTTCATGCCCCAAATCATGCCCACCAGGGACTCAGACGGAACCTTACTTGGAACTCACCTTCAGCTGAGCTGAGTTCATGCTGGACAAGGGTGGCCCTCACCCCATGCCTGGCATCCTTCTGAGAAAGAGTTGGATGCACGGAGGGGACCACGTTCCCACAGAGCCAGAGCTGGGGTGCTACAGCCCCAGGCCCAACAGCCGGGCCTCCAGAAGCGGGAGGAGCAGGACCCTCCGCCGAGCTCTGGTGCAGCCTGCCTTGCCGAGGGCTGTCTCAGCCTCTGGACTCCAGGACTCTGGGCGAGCCACCAGAGGGTCACCATGTGTCAGGGCAGCCGAGGGACACGCCCGGCCCCGTTCCTTTCTGTCTGTGAGGTGGGGCATTGGTACCCGTGTCCTGGCGTCAGTGGGGGTCAGTGACTTCACACACAACATGCTGGCTGGCACAGGACCCAGCACGGACTCTCGTCCCGTCCACCCCTCCACCAACTCCCCTGCTCTGCTTAGCCGTGGTCTCATCCGAGCTCAGACAGGGAGTGGTCCTAGGCCCCTGGGGAGGTCCCCCGAGGCCTGCAGAGGTCTCAGTGGGGCTGATGGGGCACATGGCCCCTGGCAGGATGTGGGGCTGGGAGACTGGGCCCAGGTCTCCCCAGGAATTTCTGCCTGGTGGCCCTGGTCAAGCCACTTATCCTGTCCGTTGATTAAAATAGACCCAGGGTGCCTTCGGAGTGGCCCGGTCACAGCCACAGTGGCACCGTGGCTATGTGGAGGTGCCACGCTAGCACTCATGAGAGTGTGGCCTGTGATGACCCAGGGGCCAGGGGCACACTTGGGACCCGCTGGCCCTGGAATCTCTTGCTCCTGGCTCAGCTCCCACGTCTCATCCAGACCCTGGGGCAACACCCCCTGAGGGTTGGCATGGTCTCGGGGTGGCCTGAGCGCTTGTCAAGCAAAGTCATGGCGTGAGAATCCCCGAGATTCTCCAGCAGCACCCTGGGGGTCCCTGTGACAGCGTCCCTTGTCCCACCCCACCCAGACACATCTGAAGAGCTTTCCAGAAAGTGGACGGTGGGAGGTTGTTCCTGGACACAACGACGGCCACTGTGTCTCTGCGAATGCAACTGCCCGGCGGGTCCACAGCCCTCCCCCCTGCCCCAGGTGGGTCCACAGCCCTCCCCCCTGCCCCAGGTGGGTCCACAGCTCTCCCCCCTGCCCAGGGCCCGCCGTACCTGAGCTCTGCCCCGCAGAGACACCTCTCAGGGCCACCAGGCCAAGGACGCAGGTGGCCTCTCCCGGCTCTGCCTGGTGCTGGCCGGCCGTAGGGCTGTCCACAGCTGGCCGGGGCAGGCAGAGGCCGCCCACAGCGGCTGACTGCAGAGCAGCCGCCACCGCCCCTGCTTCCTGCCCCACTTCCTCCCAGCGCCCAGGGCAGGCACAGACGCTGGCCACGATTGATCATTAGCCCCTCCCTGGGCGGGTGCCAGGCCCTGTCCCCGCCTGCCCACTGCCAGCTGTTAGAGGCTGGGGGCACCCCGGCTCCCGTCTGTCGCTGGGCTTGGGGAAGTCCACCAGCTAGGGGCCCTCGGCCTGCCAGCTCTGCTCTGTCCCCCTTCCACTTCTGCACGTGGACACACACGTGTGCATGCCCAGACATGTGTGGGCACAAGGACACAGAGACCACGTGGCAGGCGTAATGGGCACGCATACACACAGCTCCTCACTCCCGCGCCAGGCCAGAGGAGCGTTCTGGGGGCGGAGAGCGGACACTGTGCTCCTCAGCAGGCCCTCGGGGGCCTGGCCTGCGCGGGGCATCTCTTCAGCTGCCTTCTGGTCACAGCCCTACAGGCTTGGGAGCGGGACCTTCCTAGCTGGCCAAAGCTGGGGCCGGGACAGGGAACACTGACCTGGACCCCTGGGCTCAGAAAGGAGCAGGGACTGAACGTGGGTCAGCCTCCTGCCCCCTGCCCTCTGCGCACGCCCCTCCGCTGGGCTGCCTGCGCTGCGCCCTGGCTGCGGGGGCGTGCCTGGGAGCACCCCCACTGTCTCCCTCTGTGAGGGGCCAAGCGGCGGGCACTCATGCCACCCACACTGCCCAGCGGAGGGTGAAGACCCCTGATGTGCTGGCCTTCCCCTAGAAGCTGTGCTGAAAGAGGTCCTGGATGGACTCCCTGTCCACACAGGGTCTGGACGCATTTCCTCTCCCGGCCATTGTCCCAGGCTGCAGCCCAAGACCCAGCATCCTGTTTGTCTGCAGCTGGGCTCTGGCCACAGCACAGGGGGTTTCCGAGAGCCTCTCCACTGTGTGCGGGCACCTGCCTCCTCGGGCTCCACGCCCTCCTGAGCAAGGAGCAGGTGTTTCGGGTCCAGGGCTTTCCAGCTGGGTCCCTCCTGGGGCCGCTGGCTGAGGGCAGAACCTCACGGCTCTGCCTGCAGGGGTGGTCTACAGCCCAGCTTACCTTCTGGGACCACCTGTCCCTCCTGGAGCTCAGTCCCCTCCCTTGCGATGGCAGCTCTCAGTGCCTCCGGGCTCAGTGGCTCTGACCCAGACGCAGCAGCAGGGCTGAAGTGGTCCCGTGTCAGGAGGACACAATGACCTCAAGGTGGTCCTGGTCCTGGGGTCTTCACAGCAACCAGAGCAGGGGGAATGTTCTCGTGACCCCTGCCGATGGCTCAGCAGACGCCCAAGCCGGCCTCACTGCTGAGGCTCTCGGGGGCCTAGGGTGCAGCCGGGGAAGAGCCGCAGGCCTGCCCAGGAGCCCGGGAGGCCAGCCTGCCCGGGGTGACCAAGCGCCCGTGCCTTCAAGCACAAACCCCAAAGCAACGACCCTCTGTCCCTTTTCCCTTGTCACAGAGGCCAGCTGGTGCTGCTGACTCTCCCAGGCCTGGTGGCCAGCGACCTGTAGCAGGATGGGGAGGCTCAGGGTCTGTCTGCTGGCTGCAGGTGGGGCAGCCACAGGAACGGGTGGAGCTGGGTGGGGAGTGACAAGCCCCGGAGGGCAGGCTCCCTGTGAGGGGCGCACGGGCTGGGGGCCCCCCGCCCTGCATGGAGGCTGCACAGAGGCCAGGTCCTCCAGGCCAGAGGGACACCTCGCCTCGCCAACGCTGCAGCCACAGTGCCCTGGACTTCTCCTGAGACTAAAAGGCAAGGGCAGGACACACCCCGGGCAGGAGCACAGCTCACCTGGGAGGGTGGCTCCACATCCCACCAGGAGCAGAGGCTCCAGGAGGACACAGAAGGAGGCTGAGCGGGCACCGCCTCCCCAGGGCCCCCTGGTCGTGAGCTGGGCCTCCTCCAGTGTACACCGCTGCCCGTGCCGTCCCCCCACCGTCCACCTGCAGCGCACCTAACGTCTTCCTCAGAGACGAATGTGCCAGCCTGGGAGGACCGGGAAGGGCCCAAAGCTGTCCCTAGTCCATCCTGGAAGTCCATGCACCCACCAGGGCCCACATGGCCCAGTCCAGCCCTTCAGCTGTGGCTTCCTGGGGACCGCTTTGGTGGCCCGCTCGGTGGTCGAGCACCCCGGGGGCTCCCCAGACAGGGACCCAATGCTGTAGTCCAGCCCCAGGGATGCAGGGAGGGGGCACCCCACCTTCCACCTCCTGCTGACCGACGGCTCTCATTTCCACGTTTTCTAGTCCAGTAGGGAAAATGGTGACCACTGCATCAAACAGTGGCAAACGCCTTTCTCATCGTGTCATTTCAGAGTGTCTGCAGCTCTCTGGGGTGGTGAGGAAGCCGCGAGCTGCACCCCGCAGAGGGTCCTGCTGGAAAGGGGCTCAGGCCCCCGTGTGCATGCTGGGTGCCCTGCATGGTCCACCCTGTTGGCGGGTCCACTCTCCACCCCCAGGTAGCTCTGGGGTCTGGAGCTACACCTGCCTGGTATGACGGCAGCCCCACTATCCCAGCCCTTCCTCCTGGTCCCCACCTACCAGGTCTCACAGACAAGAGGGCACAGGGAAGTCAGGGAGGGAAGGAAGGGGAGGGCGACATCCCAGAAGGCTTCCTGGACATGGAGGCTCTTGGATAAACTCCTAGAAGGAAAAATCAGGCCAAGAGGGAGGGTACAGCGCACCCCAGGGACAGGGAGGCTCAGGAGAGCACACGGCCCAGCAGCAGCTCAGACAGCTGTGCCCAGACACGCACAGCCAGAGCCTCCCCAGCCACTCAGGCAACTGGACACTGGTGGCCCAGGAGAGGCCAGGCACGCTGGCCCAGGGTTGACCTGTAGCAGGCCATCAATACTGACCCCAGGATCTCAGAAGCCCTGGGGGGATTACCCCCACCCTGTGTGGGGTCAGAGGGAAGGCCTGTGTGTCCTCTGGTGACACTTCGGTCACAGCTCAGCCATCCTAGTGAGAAGGCAGACAGACAGCAGTCAGTGAGCAGGCGAGGTGGCCACCAGGGCGAGCCTAGATAGCAGGGTCTGGACTGGGCCCACGGGGTGGTCTGTGGACCTGGCTGCAACATGGGAGTGGCCAGAGGTGATGGGAGGCAGCCCTGGACCACGCCAGGTGAGTGGCCAGTGATTCCCACTGAGAGGGCCCCTGTCACTGACCCCGGCCACACAGAGCTGGAAGTGAAGAGCCCCACTAGGATGGGCCAGGGACTGAGGGGTGGGCGACCAGAGAGCTGAGGCCACCCTGGGCTGCGGAGCAGGCTCCAGGTGACGAGGGGACTCTGCCCCTGCTGAGAGAGGCCAGGGGCACACAGCAGCTCTGCGTCAGTTCCACCTGAGCCCAAGCACAGCCGTGAGATGGCTTCCAGTGGGGGAGACGGAGGCTCAGGAGAAGACCCTCACCCACATGTGCCAGGGGAACTCCTGGGGTCTACATGGGCCTACATTGTTAAGGTGACTAAGTGACCAGCCCCTGGCCAGGTTCTGAGTGAGGTGTTCTCCAGAATGGCAGATCCAGGCACACCTCCCAAGGACACGTGATCCTGAGCCCAGCCGGACCTAAGGACAGGGAGAAACCTGCCCCGAGATTCCTTCCCGGGCTCCTCCCCAGGGACAGTGTTGTAAGCCTCCAGCTTGAGGCCAGCACCAGCCTGGCACCAGAAGAGCAGGTGCCCGCTGCTGGGTCCACACAGGAAGGCCTGGCAGGCCCCTGTGGGCGGCACTCGGTCTGCTCGGGATTTCTGTGCTGTGCATTGAAACCAGCGAGAACGTGCAGCCAGCACCCGATTTCAGGAACCGCGCTTTGCAGAACAAGGCTGGAGGAGGAAACAGGCTTCCCGATGACTGATGGCCCCGGACGAGTGGCTGGGCGCCGGCCCCGGGCCTGCAGGAAGCAGGCAGCACTTCCCGCGCCTCGGCCTGCGCACAGGGCGCCCTCCGCAGTCTGGCCACAGGACAAGGGTGCGGCCGCTGTCAGGGCCGGTGTGGCCCTCCAGCCTGGGAAATCACTCCACAGCCTGCGGGTCCTGCATGGCTTCTCTGTCGCTGGACAAGCCCAGCCAGGAGCGTCTGCGTGACTAGGGCCCCTCGGAACAGTGCTCTCCTCCGGGGCGACGGGAAGGCGGGCTGCTCCACAGGCAGGGCTTTAGAAGAGGGACACGGCCTCCTCACGCCCCAAATACGGAGACTTGGCCTCCGGAGGAGGATGAGCAGGCCTTTTTGCCTGCAGAGGGAGCAGGCCAGCTGTGCACCCAGACGCCCCGCGGCCCCTCCTCAGCACAGAGGGGCGAGGTCCCAGAGACCAAGCTCAAGCTCACAGTGCTGGGAGGCCAGAGTCTCCAGAGCACCCCGTGTGGGCTGCGGGGTACACAGCGGAGGCAGGAGTAGGAGGCCCCAGACTGGGGCCACAGGGGTGCTTCATGGCTGCCACTCTCCCCAGGAACATGAGAAGGGGAGCCCAGCTCATAACAAGATCCTGACACCCCAATCCCAAGGACACTCACTCCCCAGGGCCCCAATATTCCTGAATCAGGTGTGTGAGCTCTGCTGGAATTCCTGACATGCCCTGGAGCCCAGTCATCCTTGCTGATCTTGACTTTGCCTTGTGCAAACATTAACCGGGCCCAGGCACTCAGCACCCAGACCCCTCCTTGGGGAGCAAAGTCCCCCCCAGGCCAGGCCCCTCTCCCTGGAGCCTGAGGCCCCCAGCCAGTTCACTACCTGCCAGGTAGGCAGGAGGCCTCAGGGCGGGGTTTCTGCAGTCCTGCATCCTCACACCCACCGCGGGCTGCTGGCCACCCCAGGCAACCCCGGCCGCGTGGGGTATAGCCCGTTCCGGTCCCTCAGCTGCTGACCATCTGTGTGCTCCCTCCTAGCAGAACCTCAAGGGCTGTCCACTCTGGCCAGTGCTGTGACCCCTGCCAAGTCACGTCACCCACCCACCCCACATGCCTCAGAAGGATCTTGCCTCAGTCCCCAGCACCGTCCATGCTGCCACAGCCTGTCCCTCCCTGTCCTGACCGCATCTGCCTCTCAAGGTCCACCCTGCCAGCTACTGAATACTTCCTCCATCCCGGCCTCCCTCGCCCTCACCACAGGGCCTTCTAGGGTCCTTGCTCCTTGGGGTGAGTGCACAGGGGCAGGGACTTCTAGAAACTTCTACCTACCCTGCTGGCTTTGCCAGGGCTCTGGCTCAGACCAAAGGCTGGAGGTCGCACCTCCCGGGCTTCCTCTCTGTTGGCCAAGATCCCAGACAGACACCTCGCAGCCAGAATTGGACAAGGCCCCACCGCACCAGAGGCACCCAACACGGGACCCTTCACCTCCGTCCAGCCCACCACCCTCACTGCACTGTCCGCAGCGTCCCCTGCTCCTGCTCCCTTCTCCAGGCTCCCTGACACCAGGCCAGCCATGGCCGCACTTGCCTGACACCCAGGGCCTCCTCGTGGTCCTCCAGGGAGGGCGCTGGCAGGCCCCGCACTCTGCTGCCCCCGCCTGGCACAGCACAGCGCCCTGCCAGTGTTCACTGAATGACCAACAGGCAGAGGTGCCAACCAGGGAGACGGGCATGTCGTGCACAAAGGCCACCAAGCCGGTGCGAGCAGATGGCTCCATGTTCTCGGAACGGGACGGCGGCTCCAGGCAGGGGCAGTCAGGCCCTGCTACCCCACACCCTGAGGAGGCCACACGCTGCGGGGAGTCACTCAGGCCTGGAGCCAGGTGTTGGGGCTCATGCGGTGGGGGAGCCTGCGTGAGGCCCAGGATGAGGCTGCTGGACGGGGCCGGGCAGCACCATTCCCACTGGGCCTCTGAGAGAGGGGCTGAGGTGCCCGTCAGCAGGCCCTCCCCGTGGGCTCTGAGCTGCACCTGGGCGGGCACACCACACCCGGCCCTGCGCCCAGCTGTGATGTTTCCCAGGTGACATCAGAGCGGTGGCCAGAGGGCACTGCTTTGATGCCAGGCCAGGAGTGAGCCCTGGTGCGTACCCTCCACCCCTCTGCACAGAGGACAGTGTGGCTGGTGGTCCAGGCGTGGCACGTCTGCACCTGGGCCTGCTCCACTGGCGGCCACAGCACCTGGGTGTGACTCGAGGGCAGCAGATTCTGGAACAGTGGCCAGGCTGGAGGGGCCTGGGCGGGTGGTTCCTCTGTCCACCCTGGCCGTCTGCCCAGACCCACACTGCCCCACGTGGAGGAGGGGGCTCCACCATGAAGGCTCAGCTGGGCAGGGTGGCAGGTGGCTTCACCCAGCCCTACTCTGGGCCAGGCCCAGTGCTGAGCACCAGGGACACAGCGGAACCAGACACCCGGCCTCCTGAGCTCCCAGCAGAGAGGTAGGGACAGGCGAGGAGACAGAGGGGACAGAGAGCTCAGCAGGGAGGCTGGCAGAGCAGGCAGAGGCTGGGCAGCCCCACCAGCAAGCCTGCTGGGACAGCCAGGGCACTGCCAGGAGGAGGCGCTGCCCGGAGGAGGCGCTGCCAGCCACCTCGGAGCAGGAGATCTCGGGGCCCATTCCCGGGAAGGAGACGTGCGGCAGTGTAGGAAGGGAGGAAGCAGGACGGCAGCCTGATGATGGGGGGCGGCTGCCTGCATGACTGATGGATGGATGAAGATTGATGGCTAGATCAGTGGTTCCCTGAAAAGATGGGACTGTCCTTCTGAGGAGGTAGGAGCTAATGGAAGAGGTCCAGACACCGTGTGGTGCCAGGCACCTGTAGTCCAGCTACTCAGGAGACCGAGGCAGGAGGACCGCAAATCTGAGGCCAAACTGGGCCACTCTGGGAGATCATGTCTCAAAATAAAACTTCAAAAAGGGCTGGGATGTGGCTCAGTGGTAGATCCCTGGCCTGGCAGCCTTGTCACCTGCAGGCCTTGGGTCCCATTCCCAGTACTGCAGAATAAATAAAGTAAAATAAAATAAAATAAAGAAGTGGGGGTGCAGCTCAGTGGTAGGGCACCGCCCTCGCGTGAGACCCTGGGTTCCATCCCCAGCACCTCCAAACAGACTAACCAACAGAGGCTCCCGATGGCCTCAGCTGGGACACTCGGAGGAGCACCATAGAGCAGAACTAGATCATGGCCCCGGGTGCAGCATGAACGTCCCCAAGGCCACCCCGATGTGAACAAGTGACTGGACGAGCAGGGGAGGGAGCAGCCAGGCTCCACGCAGGCTCCAGAGGTGGGTGTCACCTGCTGCTCGCGGTGGACGGAGCACGACGTGAGGAGCAGAGCCAGCTCAGGCCATCGGGCCAGCACGTCTCGCCAGGTGCTGCTGCCACCGCAGGAGAGTCCTGCAGTAGCCTGTGACCTTGAGGCCGTGTGGCAGGGATGGCACCTCTCCCTGGCTTCCTGCCCAAACCCAGTTGTGTGGGGACGGGTGTGGCCGAGTGTCTCGGGGACAAGAGAGGACATGAACTCTGCTTGGCAGCCAGGGAAGGCTCTTCCTGGAGGAGTGACCCCTGAGCAGGGCTGGCGCTCGGGCAGGTGTGGAGCGGGCGGGAGGTTCGAACCCTGGGAAGGACCCGGGCTGGGCGGAGCAGCGGGGAGGAGGGCGGCAGAGGGGAAGGAACGGGGCCCGCAGGAGGGACCAGCCAGAGGACGTGTGGCCGGCAGTGCCCGGGACAGGACGGAGACTCCAGCCCCGTCCGTGGTCTTGAGATACATGAGGCGAGGCTCAGTCTTTCCCTTAGGAGTGCGAACTGACCCAGGAGACCCTTGGTCACCTCCTGATTGGGCCTGTTGCTGGGGCCCGTTCCCCACCCTCCGTGTGGAGGGCAGGCTGGGCTGGCAGAGCAGGCCCCACTCACCCCGTGTCTCTCGCTCACCCTGGGCAGGAAGCAGGGAGCACCGTGCCCTCAGGCCACCTGCAGGCAGGTGACCAACACCTAGAAAACCAGTGTTTACCCTCTGACCAGAGCCTGCTCCGGGTGCCCGGCAGGGTGCTGCCTGAGTCTGAAAGGGCAGGTGTGCGAGGCTGCGGTGGCTCTGCGGGTGAGGCCAACATCCCGGAGCCATGAGGTGTCAGGGAGGCCCCCCAGCTCTGCAGGCGCAGCAGGCAGCAGGGGTGGGGGAGACCCTTGCCCCTGGGCCAGCAGGGAAAGGCCTCCACAGTACCCTGAGCCAAAGAAGGGGTGCCCACCCCAGCCTCCGCTCCAGGGCTTCAGTGTGAGAGGAACCCCGGGCGACGCCCACATCACCAGCTGGGCCTTGGTGGGGGGACAGGGGCAGGGCTGTGGAACTTTCTGGATCATGCGGCGGGGGCGGACCCATGCCACCAAGTGTCTCTCCAAAGACCCTGAGCGCTAGGGCACTCGGGAAGTTCAGAAGAACAACTGGAGGGCTGGCGTCCCCAGAGGAACAGGCTGGCAGGACAGCTGGTGGCCTGCATTCCGGATGTGCAGAACTGTCTGAAGGAGGAGGTGGGGGACAGGAGAGGAGGACCCCGGGATGAAAAAGGACACAGGGTGGAAAGCAGGTTCTGACCGAGTGTGGACAGCAGTTAGCACATACCTCCCTCCTGCTGCTTCCTGAGCTGCCCGGCAGCCCTGGGGTGAGCGAGCTCTGCAGCTCCCCTTTCTTGGGAGCCCAGCACCCTCCCCCAGTGAGTCTGCACACAGGCCCGGCCTGGGCACCGCGCCTGGGCACCGCGCTGCAGGCTGTGATCCCTGCAGGTCCGGAGGCTGAGGCAGGAGGACCGCAAGTTCAAAGCTGCCTCAGCAACTTAGCAAGGCCCTAGGCAACTGAGCCAGACCCTGTCTCCAAGTGGAATACACAGGGCTGGGGACGGGGCTCAGTGGAAAGCACCCCTGGGTTCAATCCCTGGTGCTACAAAATGATAATAATTAGTAATAATGATAATAAAACCCAACAAAGCAGAACAAGCTGGATGTGTTTGGAGGGCAAGCCATTAAGGCCCAAGGACAGGTCACTGCGGGTGGGAGCCAGGCTGGAGCTCACTGCGGGGCTGACATCCCAGGCCACCTGCATTCCTGGGCTCCGAGCGCCCAGGAGTCCCCACACACACCTCCTCCCGGGTGAGCCTGGCGGTCTCCACCGTCCGAGGACAAGGAGCTGAGGCAGGCCTTGGAACAGCACCGGCTCCGGCTGCTGCCTGACACGGTCGGGATGGCCGTGCAGCCTGCCCTGGGGAGGAGGGTGCACGCCTCACCATGACCAAACCGCTCCCCGGCCCACACAGTCACGACCGAGATCCACACAGAGACTCACCCCTGCCCAAGCCAATCCCTGGGCCCAGCTCACTGCGCGCACACGGAGAAGCAGCTCAGAGGCCCACGGCCCCTCCTCGGGCCACCCGTTGGTCTCCTGCACAAAGTCCACACGTCCCTGCCGGGGCCAGCCTTAGAACCCCTAGGGTCAGAGGACTGGGGGCAGCCTCCCCACTCCTCCAGTCAGGCCCCTCTGCTAACCCTAAGCCTAACGCTAACCCTAAAGCTAACCCCAACCCTGCCCGGGGCCCTCACTCCTGCAAACCCCTGAGGGCCCCCCAGCTCCCAGCAGGGACTTTGGCCCCAGGGCAGGAGCAGGGGAGGAGCGGAGCTCTGGAATCCTGAGCCCCTGGAGCTGGCATCCAGGGAGGCAGGGCAGGCTTGGAGGTGGGCACAGCCCTGGCCCCCAGCCCAGGACTCCTGATCCTCTGAGGACACAGCTCTGAATACCCCAAGATGCTCCCACCTCATAGACGGGAACCGAGGCTCTGGAGGGAGCTGCTGGCCCCGCACTCAGCCAGGAAACCAGCAGGTGGGGGCAGAGGCCCTTGAGGCCTCGACCTTCCCCTTTCCACCAGGCCCCTGCTGACCCACTGTCAGTTCCTGGAGGTCGCAGCCCACCCCACACCCACCACCCACTAGCACAAGGCTCACTAGTCACTTCTCAGTCAGGGACACTAGGCTGCCCTTCTGGGACCACCTGAGACCCTGCCCTCCCGGTAGTTTCTGCCGCACCCCCTGCCCTGTGCCCACGGTCCCTGGCCTCACCCGTCCCCACAGGTGACCCTGGGTGTCAGGCCCTCCTGAGGCCCAGCACAGAGTCTCAGCACAGAGGTGGGAACTTACCTGCTGCAGGACGGGTGCTGACCAGGGAAGGGAGGAGGGGCAGCTCCAGCCCCGGGGTGGGGGTGGGGTGGGGGGCCCTGCTGCTCCCCCAGCCGTGGGATGGCCGTCTGGGCAGCACCCTGCCGGGACTCCAGGCACCCATCAGAGGGCTGGAGCAGGTGGGTCAAAGGCCCGCCTGCAGGGCAGGGCCAGCCTCCTGACCTTCCTCCTTATCAGCTGGCCAGCATTCCGGAGCAGGGCGGGGAGAAGCAGCCTGGGCAGCTGGAACGGAGCCTCCAGCCCTGCCGGGTTTATCTGGGCTTTGAGGGGCTGGGCTGGGAGGGGGGCCGGACAGGGACAGGCACCACCTGCCTGCACAGAGGAGGGAGGCCGAGTCTGTGGGACGGCTCCAGGGCCACCCTGGCCCCTGCGCCGGGGGCTCCAGGGCCACCCTGGCCCCTGCGCCGGGCCTGGATGTGCAGCAGAGCCTGATCCTCCCCTGGGCCTCGTGGCAGCTGCCCGGAAAGATCAGCCAACATCTCCTGAGCACGTGTCTCCAGGCCTCGGGCGCGGCCAGCGAAGGTGGGCAGGGCACCTCAGGGGGTCCAGAGAGACTGGGGCTTGACCTTGCTGGAGGGGAGAGTCATAGGGATGTCCCTGAAGTCAGAGGTCCTGATTCTACCCCCTGCTGGGCAGCAGCTCCCAGGGCAGGCCCAGGACCTTCACCATGTCACCAATGATCCTGCCATCAGGCAAGTGAGGGACTCTTGTTCCCAGTGGCACTTGTACCTTCGGGTATCCACAGGTGGGCTGGGCCTGTGATCAGGACCCGGGCCATTCTGCCCCCAAGCCCACTGAAAGCAGGGGTGGGCGGATGTCTTAGGAGTGGCCGTGTGACAGCAGGCCCGGTCTCCGTTTCCCTGTGTCGCCTTGAAGTGGAGGACTGCGGGTACGTGCCTTTCATGAGGACGAGACAGTCAAGGAGCGTTGGGGACTTGGAGCAGTGCCACACACACCCATCATCCTGGCCACACCAGGGGCTGCGTGCTGGCCTGGGGGCAGCCGTCAGCCTGGAAGTGGGAAACGCTGGCCGGGGGACTGGACACCTTTCCCTCTGCTTCTGCTTCTGTGGGCCTCGCGTCTGCCCCACAGAGCCCGGCTCATGGGTACCTGCTGTGATGACCTCAGGGGCCTGACAGGCCGCTGAGGTCCAGGGACGCGGGCTTCCTTCCTTCCTCCCTTCCTCCTCACGTGCAAGGCCGGGGCTCTGGCGCTGATCCAGGGCCAGGGACTGTGGCCGAGCAGGCCCGTCAGGACTCACTTCCGACCTTCAGAGGGCAGGATTTCACAACAGACTCCTGGCTGGTCTTGAAGATCAGGAGGCCTAGCCAGGGGGCCTTCCCACCCTGCCACAGGGCAGGAGCGGAGGGTCTGCTGCTGACCCCTGCAGGGCCCGGTTGTGACAGAGGCCCTGAGGCTCTGTCCTCCCAGGGCCACCCAGAGCCTGGGATTCCTGGAAGCCCCACCACGCCCTCCCTCAGGTCTGATCTCAGCCCTAGGCTGACCTTCAGAACCTCCTCCCTGGTGGCCCTGGAGCAGTTCTGGTCACCAGAGCAGGGAGACCGGTCCTGAAGCGCAGGTCCACAGTGGCCTGCGCTTGGGCTGCTCTGCCCGGAGACGCCTGCTGGGCCTTCCCCACTTCCGGGTGCATCACCAGCCCCAGCAGCCCTGCAGTGTCACCCTGGGTGTCCTCGAGCTGGGGGCTGCACCCAGGCCACACCCACCGAGGGAAGTCCCATGGCACTAAGGAGAAAACCTCCACGGGGACCAGAAGCTCTTCCAACCGACCGGAGCTCGGAGGTCTGTCCCTGCCCTCGCCCTGCCTGGCAGGGCCTCTCATGGGCCCAGCCCTGTAGGCAGCCTGCAGCTTCCTCCCCAGCTCCACGGCAAGGAGACAGGTCTCTGGCTGGGCCTGTTTCCACCAAATGGAAGGGGCTGGACGGGCGAGCCTTCCAGACAGGACCCCCAGAGCTCAGGACCTCCCTGCCGGCCAGGCTGAGGTCAGCCTTATCCTCCCCGCAGGGCACTGAGGGCTGAGGGCCGACTGGGCCCATGGGCAGGTACGCCAGGGTCTCTCCTTCCCAGGACTCTCACTGGGCTGCAGCCTCACACCTGCCCCTTACTCTAGCTTTTCTGGGCTCAGAACTCACAGGAAAGAATGAGGGGTTCATCTCTATGTCCTGGTGGGGCCCAGAATTCACTTAAAAACACACTAATCCTCCTGTCATCCCAGCAACTCGGGAGGCTGAGGCAGGAGGACGGCAAGTTCAGGGCCAGCCGCAGCAACTCAGTGAGACCCTGTATCAAAACGAAACCTGAGACGGGCTGGGGACATGACCCGGCGGTAGAGCCTCTCAATCCCCCGCACGGCTCAGACAGAACACAGCCACGGATCCCTGAGGAGCTGGACTAGGCCGCGGTCCTTTCAAAGGCCCTTTAGAACCCTTGCTCAGCAAAGCAAGCCAGGCACGGCTTCCTCTGGCCAGCCTGGTCCCAGAAGGGCCATCAGGCCACTGAGGGCCTGTGAGGCAGGTCTCACGTCGCATGGAGGAGCCTGCCGGTCCAGTGAGGTGGTGGGAGGCAAAAGGTGGCCCAAGGGACAGGCCTGTCACCTGAGTGAGGAGCTGCCCCTGAGAGGCTGGGCCAACCCAGCTCAGGAATGGCAAGAGGCCAAGGCCCCCCAGACAGGGGAAGCAAGAACCCCAGTGGACGACTGGGGTCCCCTCTGTGTCCTCCTGGGTGAGCATGTTCCCTGGGGCAGTGGGCAGGGTGGGGACAGGCAGGCCGATCTGAGAACTGCAGCCCCACCCAAGGAAGAGGGCCTGGGCTGGGTGAGTGCGGGCCACCCAGGCCTTGTGACATGGCTGGGGCCCCGACGTCCTGAACTCCCACGGGGCTGGGCCTGCCACCCCCAGGGGGACGCAGCCTCAGGGTCAGCAGCCAGCCCCAGAGAAGGGCTCCCCGAGGAGTGGGGTGGGCAAGGTCCCTGATTGCCCTCCTGCCCCGAGCCCACAGGGACTGGCCAGTGCCTCCTGGGCCTCCCCACCCAGCGGCCCACAGAGCCCACAGGTCCTCTGGAGCCCTGGACAGCACCCCCAGGGGACCTCACGCCCATTCCATTGCAAACACCGTCAGGGCCCTGAGGCTGTGCCCTGCGGGGAGCGGCACCAGGACACGGTGTGCTCATGTTTTTGCAGTCTTGGGGTTGAGCCCCTGGAGCTCTACCACTGAGTCACATCCACAGCCCTTTTTCTTTTTTATTTTGAGACAGAGTCTCACTGAGTTGCTGAGGCTAGCCTCAAACTTGGAATCCTCCTGCCTCAGCCTCCCTAACATCTGGGCTTACAAGCATGTGCCTCTGTGCCCTAGTCAGATGTGGCATTTCAAAAATGCATTTTCAACAGTTAGTTGGTCAAATTAAACAATGCTCTTAGCTGGACGCCGTGGTGATGCCTGAAATCCCAGTGACCCAGGAAGCTGAGGCAGGAGTGGTAGCTAGCAATGGGCAGGGAAAGGCCGGCAAGGCCACTAGAGTTCTTTAAATGACGTTAGGGTCCCTCTTTAAACCACTTCCAAAGGAGATGAGAAAGCCCATGGTGGCGGCTGACGTGTAGAACGTCAACAGGAGCAAGGGGGCTGGCTGCGAAGGTGTCCAGAGAACAGGGTCCACGCACTGCCTGGGCGGGTCCGTCCACGCTCCCGTGGAGGCAGGAGCATGGCCTGAGTGCCTCCATCTGTCTGGGAAGGAGGCTCCCCAGCAGGGCAGGTGCCCTAGGGTGACACCTGGCCAGCCACTGACCCCAGTGCCCACATGAGCACGGGATGGACTGGTAGACGAAGCCCCACCCCTAAACAGAAGGCCCCATGGTGGTTCCGGAGAGGACCAGCCAAAGGCAGCATGCCTCGGCCACCGTGCAGGAGGAGTTGATGCCCGACTGCAGCGTCGCCCAGTCATAGGCGGGGCGGCCTCGGCGCCCTGGGGCCTCTGCGTGGAGTCGGCCGCCCTCTCCTGAGCCGCCCTCCCGCCTGCGTCTGGGGTCTGGCCTGAAGTCTTCTTTCTTTGGAACACAAAAGCCAAGCTTTGGAGTTTCACCTCGCTGCATCCCTGCGACAGGAGGGCAGTGAGTTCAAAACCAGCCTCAGCACCCTGCCGAGACTGTCCCGAAATAAAAAATAAACAGGACGGGGACGTGGCTGAGCGACAGCCCCAGGGCTCAACCCCAGCACCCCAAACCAAACACCGAGCAAACACACTCTAGAGAAAAAAATTTGTGCAGAAGAGCACGAACACACGGCTGGGGCCACCGGGGGCCAGGCTGGGGACCCAGCGCCACCGCACTGTTCCCACTGCTCTGACTGTGTCACCTCACAGTCAGAATTCGTGGCACCAGAAACGATGCTGTTCGTGTGGCAGCCAGAGCAACGCGCGGGTGCAGACGTGGAAAGGCAGGTGCTCCTGAGTAAGTCCACGCGCTGGAGCCCCGGCCGCAGGGCCCTGCCCCTCACTGCTGTCCCAGGGGTCCCCAAGCCCACACTGCAGCGGCCTGCGGATGAGCCCTGGGAGCTGGTCCCCTCCCTCCCCCGAGCCTTGTGACGCGTGCCCCTCCCCTGGGGCTCAGTTTCCCAGGCCCTGAGCTCCTCAGGCTCCCGGGAATCCGCAGCCGGTCTGTGCACTGGGGCAGGGGCCCACCAGTGCCCTCTGCTGGAGACCCAGAGGACCAACAGCAGAGCCCAGATGGAGCTCGGGCTTCCGACCAAGGCTCAGCGCTCCTGGGAGCCTGTCCCCTGAATGAGTGGGCAAGGCTTGCCACCAGGTGGATGCAGGGAGCCACCTGGACTTGAACCAGGGGCGCCTTTACCACTGAGCTAAATAGAACGTTTTAGATTTTATTTTGAGACAGGGGCTAAGTTGCTTGAGGGTCTTGCTAAGTTGCTAAGGTTGGCCTTGAACTCATGATCCTTCTTCCTCAGCCTCCACATTGCTGGGATCATAGGCATGTGCCACCATGCCCCACAGACCCCTCGCCCACCCGCCCCCCAGGGCCAGGCGTTTGCCTGTGAAGTGGCGGCCCCAGGCTGGGCTGGTGAGGAGCTCGGGTGAAGGCCACATGGCACACTGGGGAGAGCCGGTGCTGCTCCCTGCTCACCACATGGTGCCTTTGTGGGTGTCCCCCTCCCTCACGCCCCGGAAACTCAGCTCCTTGTTGGAATGAGGAGACTCCGGAAGGCCAGGTCTCCCCGCGACTTGGGAGAGCGAACAGCAAACAGGACCTACTTTTCTGGAAGGACGGGATGAGAACAATCTGGGAAGGTTCTGGTATCTCTCTCTGCCCTCTGGTCCCCAGAAGTCCCTGTGCCCGTCTGGCTGGCCCCTGGCTCTGAGGGCAGCGTGGTCGCCCTGGCCCTGTGTGCTCTGTAGCAAGGGTCTGGTTAGTGGGTGCCAGAGGCAGGCGCCAGCTCTGGGGAAGGGAGGAGCAGGACTGGCCTCTGCAGAAGCTGCTGCCCTCCTCCTTAGAACATTCCAGAATCCAGACCGCCCAGCCGAGTAGCTTCCACACCCACTGTGTGCCCACAGAACCACGTGGGCACCTGCAGTGACGGACATGGAAAGGCCCTCCCTGGGGTCCATTTGGGCCGTGCCCCTGTACGAGGACAGCAGGCCGGGACAGCGGGGGACAGGAATGACAGTGGGGACACACGTGCCATGTCCGGAGAGCCTGCCTGATGTTTCTAGCATTATTTTTAAATTTTTTACACGAAGTAAAAGTCATGCTGTTTTTGTTTTGTTTTGAAGGAGGATTTATTTTTGGTTTTTTGAGATGGGGTGTGGCCATTGCCCAGGCCAGCCTCAGGCAAGCCTCCTGCCTCAGCCTCCACATAGTGAGCTCCTCAGGCACCACTGCCTCCAGCCAGTCCCCACGAGCCACCTCATGGCGACTGGTGTTCCTGCAGCAGTGTGGTCCCACCCCACCACCTCTGGGAAGGTGCCTGTCCGAATTCCACACCTCTACCTGCAGGTGGTCCAGCTGGTTAGGGTGGGAAGTAAAGCCCTGGTCGGGTCCAGTCTGCATGGACGGGGATTCGGGTCCTTTGCAGCACTCTGGGCCCTGCTGGCTCCCCGAGCAGCCCAGTGCCCTCTTCCAGCCCTGCAGCGGGCACAGCTGGTGACCAGCCTGGAAGCTCTCCAGCTGCCTCCCACGGGCCTCCTGGCACAGGGAGGACTCGCCATGTGGCAGAACTGGGAGACCAGAAGCCCGTCAATCAAAGGCGTTGGGGCTTTCATCCACCAATCAGAGTGTGGGGCAGGACCTGTCTCCTGAGCACCCATTCATGGGCACCACTTCACCAGGAGCCACGGCCAGCCTGGCAGGCGTGCCAGTGTGCCCGCTTGAGGGTGAGAAGAGCAGGGTGGAGGCCGCAGCGACGGCGGCCAGGCCTGTCCTCCTGAGTCGAGCCTGCAGGGCAGCTCTCCAGTGGCTGGGGCTTGGACCCACCGGACTCCGGAGCCCACGGCTGGC
Organism: Glaucomys volans; assembly: GCA_020662805.1. Lineage (NCBI taxonomy): Eukaryota > Metazoa > Chordata > Mammalia > Rodentia > Sciuridae > Glaucomys > Glaucomys volans. Next base: position 114,246 of record JAJEJO010002874.1, read on the forward strand.
TGGTTGCGCCTGGCGTTTGAGCTCCTCAGGACCCGTCACCAGCCTTGGCAGCCCCTGCTCCCACCTGCCCCGGACCCTCATGTCCTAAGGTGGCCCACCCCTCGGTCCCAAGGCAGCCAGTCTGGGCATCGGGAAACCCAGGGCAGGGTGGGAGACAGGGACCCTGGACACCTGTCCTTCTCCCTCAGAGCCTTGCCTGGTGCGGCAGCACGTGTCAGTTTTATTTCTAATTCTGAAGAGGCGTCAGGGCAGGCAGACCCTCAGGAATCCCTGGTGCGTGTGCTGGATGAGGGAACAGGAGAGGGCGAAGACCCCTGACTGCTCCGCCATTCAAACCCAAAGCCACCCAAAGACTACCCCAGGAAGCCATGCCCAGGACACTGAATCCTGCTGCACGTGTCCACCTCAGTGCCATCACAGAAGCCGGTGCTCTCGGGGGAGGATGTCATAAACAACAAAACCTCAGGTACAAGTGGCTCAAACAAAACCTTCTTCCGAGGGTCACAGACCTGGAAGTCCAGAGGCAGGTGGGTCTCAGGGCTGGCTTGATCCAGGGGCTACGGGCCCACTTCTCCAAAATGGGCCTTGACTTGCTTCTTGGACTGATTTCCCACAAAAGCTGCTCTGGCCAGGAGAGGCCACCGCAGGTGAGCTGACATCCTTTCCAGCACCCTCTGCACGTGCCTGACACAATCCCACGGACTGAATTGGGTCCTAGATCCTCCCTGGAGCAAATCCCTGTGCTGAGGGCATGCAGGTGCGGACTGGTGTAGCTGAGCTCTGTCCCCATGGGGTGGCCAACGGTGACCGACAAACACCTTCTGAGTCCAGACCTCATACAGAATTGTCGCTCCGTCCTGTCCCTTTGTGCTGGGCGAAGGCAGATGCTGGGGAGCTCTTTGGCAGGCGGAGTGCAGGGCGGGTGGGAGGAAGTGGTGCCCTGGGCGTCCTGCAATGAGGGCGTCCTGCCACCAGGGGCAGCAGAGTGAAGAGATGGGGGGGGGGACGGGACGGGTCGGTGAGCAGCCGGGTTCCAGGTTCCCGTCTGGGGATTTGAAGGAGAGCCACAGGCAGGAGGGAGGGCACAGCCACCGGCTACCAGACGCAGAGAGGAAGCGGAGCTCCTGCTGGGGTCCCCAGGAGGCGGCCCCGGGGACTGCTGTCTAGGGGTTTCCAGGTGCCTGAAGACAAGGTGGAGATTTTAAGGAAGTGGGTCCTTGGGTTTGGCCAGGGGGGCACCTGGTGTCCATGCGCCCCTGTCAATCAGGGTGTTGGTGTGCGCTTGGCCTCAGGCCTGGCTGGGTTCCTTCAGGCCCCAGGGGAGTCGATGGCCGGGCACTGTGCATGCTCTCGTCCCCTGCTCTCAGTAGCACAGTTCTTCCCAAAAAATCAAGTGTGACTTGACTGCTATAAAAATATTCCTAGCCGGGTGTGGTGGCACACGCCTGTAATCCAAGCAACTCAGGAGGCTGAGGCAGGAGGATCGCAAGTTCAAAGCTAGCCTCAGCAACATAGTGAGGCCCTAAGCAACTCAGTGAGACCCTGTCTCTAAATAAAATACAAAATAGGGCTGGGGATGTGGTTCAGTGGTTCAGTGGTGGAGTGCCCCTGGGTTCAATCCCCAGTACCAAAAAAAAAAAAAAAAAATACTCCTGTATACACCCATCAGGAGCCCACGCCTCTGTGGCCAGCCACACGACGGGGCAGGAAGGAGGGGTGTCCAGGAGGAGCCCTCTGGGAACAGGCTGTGCTGGCCGTGGGCTGTGGGTGAAGCCTGGGGGCCTCCCCCGCCCCCGGAAGTGCAGGTTCCCCCAGCCTGGGTGGGAACTGTGTGGGCCTCAGCTGTGGGTCTGATCCTGTGGCGCAGAGCCATGTGATGCGAGGTCATGTGACTGCAAGGTCATGTGACAGTGGTGCAGGTGGAGGGGGATGCCCACCGTGCCATTCCCCCTGCCCCCGCAGTAGGACTGGAGGCTGCCATCAGCTCCAGCTTCCTCCTGCTTTCCTTACGTGGTTTTCCTTAATCCTGGTTTTCTCACTAACTGCTTATGAGATCTTCCTACAGTAAGCTTTTCCTTGTAAGACACTCCAGATGCCTTTTAGAAGAAGACAGGGATCAGTGTGCGATCCCTTGGTGTTCCAGATACTGGAATAAAGCACGTGTGCTCCCTTATCTGGACTCTGGCGCCTCTGGAGCCGGAGGAGGAAGGGGGAGGTGAGGCCACCGAGCTCAGCCAGGCGCCTGCAGGCCTGGTGCCTGGGAGCCCCAGGCAGTTCTGGGTATGGAAGGCATATCAGTGTGGGCTTTCCAGAGACCAGAACCCTCAGAGATGGGTAGGTGCATGGGTAGGCGGATGGGCGGATGGATGGATGGACAGATGGACAGATGGACGGACGGATGGATGGGTGGATGTGTAGATGGAAGGATGGATGGATGGATGGATGAGTGGTGGATGGATGGGTGGGTAGATGGGTGGTGGGTGGATGATTGGATGGATGGATGGGTAGATCAGTCAACAGAGAATTATTTTAAGGAATTGGCTCATGGGTTGTGGGGGCTACTAACTTCAGAATCTGCAGGGCAGAATGGCAGGTCAGCAACAGGCAGGAGTGAGCCCTGCCCTCAAGGCAGAATTTCTCCTCTGTAAACCTGCTTTCGTTCTGAGCCTTCAACAGATTGGGTGAGGCCCACCTCCATGATCCAGGAGAATCTCCTTTACTGAAAGTCTCTCACTACGGCATTGACCACACCTACAGAACGCTCCCCAGCCACCCCTGGTTGAGGAATTGTTAAATACCTGTGCACCAGAGCCTGGTTGAGTTGACACATGAATTGACCAGTACGCAAGAGGTCAGTGCAGAGGAGGGACCTCTTGCTGTGGCGAGGGGTGGAGGTCAGAGGGAGGCCAGGCTCAGGGCCAGAGCAGAGAAAACCAGAGGCTGTGAGGAACGGGGCAGGTGGAACCTGCTGAGGAGGCAAGTCCCCTGGGGCTGGGAGTATGGAAGTTCGTCTCAGCAGAACAACACGGAGGTCCCCAGGGTGTGCCTGGGAGCAGTGCATGGGTGGGAGCAGAGGGCAGGCCGCGGAGTTCCCCGCGAGCGGGAGAGGCGCTGTGCTGACTTGGTTGGAGTGTGAGGGTCTGGGCGCTGGCCGGGTCCACCGGGAGGGCGGTGGGCTCAGGGCTGCTCTCAGCTTGTCTTGACCTGAAGACACTGGAGGCTCTTCTCTGAGCGCCCCAGGGGCACGTGTGGCCTTGTCATGAGAAAGGGTGCTCTGGGCAGCCTGGCTGAGCCTGGAGAGGACCGCCAGCGGAGGCCACGCTGTGCTGCGCTGTGGTGACCGGAGGGCTGATCCCCGTGGCCTCACGCACAGGCGAGTCTGCCCAGGACAGCCTGGTGAGCCTGAGGTCCCTCCTCGACAGTGGAGGTGACCTGAAGGGACGCCAGGGCAGGAGACCAGGCCTGGGCAGCACCGAGCCCCAGAGCTGGAGCTGTGACTGCCCCCAGCCAGAGAGGTGCGAGGCCACAGTCACCAGGCCTGCGGTCTCTGTCATGCAGCCCTCACTGACCAGCACCTGCAGGCTTTGGCGGGTCTTTGAGGCCCCGATCCGCGGTCTGACCTCTCGGTTCCAACCCAGGGTCTGGGCATACAGTGGGCAGCGAGCACGCCGTCTGGCCACCCTCACTCCGTGCCCCTGCCCCCTGCCTGCCCACAGCCCAGCCGGATCCAAGTCTGGCGCAGGGGGTCACCTCTGGAATGGCCCCTACTCTGCCTCACTGTCACAGACTGAACCCTCTCCCGTGAAGCCGAGGACGGCGAAGCAAGGCCACGTCCACAGAGCCCCAGCCTCAACAGCAGCTGCAGTCCCCCAGCAGACTCGGCTGCGGAGACACCGATGCACCTGGGCCCCGGGCAGCGCCCGGTCCCCTCTAACCCACCTGCGGGACTCAGCCAGCCACAGGCGTGTGCGGGTGAGACGGGCCTGCGTGCCCGAGGGCTCAGAGCTGGAGCAGCAGACGGTCTACTCCTGGTTTCACATGGCGCGGTTTAAATTATTGAGCGGTTGAAAAGATCCCACAATGAAATCCTATTTCATTTGTTTCTCCATTTGGCTGCAAAGTGAGTCCACCTCTGGGCTATTGGGAGGTGCGGACAGCACGAGCAACCCACAGCTCTGTGCGGGGACGAGACCGCTCCTGCGGAGAGCGGGGCTCTAGGCTCTGGATGCTGCCTGCTGTTCGCCTGGGCCTTGACCTGCTGCCCGCTGGCCTTCCAGAGGGAGCGCAGCACAACCCCCCGGCCAGGCCCCAGGGGAGCCCGTGCACCGCTGCTCGCTGCACTGGAAGCAACCTGGGAACCCTCAGTCGATGAGGTGGGGTGGGGAACGCGGAAGGGGCTCAGGCAGGTCTGGGCTTCCTCTGGGTGTCGGGGTGTCACCAAAACTGCAGTGGGGGGCACGTACTGATCTCACCCTTGAGAGGCTGCTTGCTTCTTGCTGAGACCTGGGATGCGCTGGGCTCAGCCTTGCCTGGGGGCCTGGCATCTGGTGATGGAGGCAGGCTGGAAATAAAGTTCAAGATGGTGGACTGGCGTGGTGTTGGCAGACAAGCTGGGGGCTTCACCCAAGCCCAGGGGTGAGCTTGTCTGTCCAGGAGAAGATGGGGCATCCTACAGCCCCAGAGGCAGAGGGCCTGGTATGCTGTGGGCTGCCTCCGGCCACGTGCTGCATGCTTGACCCTGGACTCTCGGCCTCTGCTGGTGATGACTGACTGAGAAGGGGCTACTGCCAAAGAGCCTGGTCCCTGTCCAGAAGGACATGGGTGCGCCCTCGCCACTCCACCTGGCCATGCTCTGCATGGGGCAGGCTCCTGCCTCGGCTCCCTCTTCTGTGAAGTAATGGCAGGGGCCTCTGAGATGACACTGAGAAATCACGCAGTCTGGTGCAGAGTGGCACCAGGACACCACAGCCTGGTCCTCCCTGGCCTGCCTCACCTGCTGTGGCCCAGGGGTCTCTCAGGGGAGCTTCACCCCGCCCTCCATGCCCCAGCCTCCCCCAGGTCACTGGGCTGTGCCTGTCACTGGGGCTCAGAGCAGACCCAGCCATGCTGGAGGGTCTTCTGCCCCACTAAGCAGCCTCTGCCTGTCGTGGCCGCCTCCCCGTCCTGGTCACAAACCCTGCATCAGCCTGGCCTGCCCTGTCCCCTCACTAGGGGATGCCCCCAGCCCTCCCCGTCTGCCCAGACTCACTTCCAGAGATCTCGGTGCCCTCCCAACCGAGCAGTGCGCATTTTGGAACAAGTGACCCTGACTTTGAAGGAAGGTAAAGGCCATGGTGCCCAGAAAGGCACCGGGCTTCGTCCTGGTGCTGACCGTGAAAGGAAGTCCTCCTCCACGGTCACTGGCACATGTGCAGGAAGCTGTGCCCAGCCCAGCCCATGCAGCAGAGCATGCGGGCACCCGGGGACTGGCTGGGCCTGCCAGCTGAGCAGCGGGGCTCACGTGGTCAGTGGTCACTGTGAAACCCAGGATTCCATCTACTGCCTGATCTTTAACCACCACCTTTGGGTTACCAGGAACAGAACCCCAAATTTACAGCCTGGTGCCCCTCGGAAAGCAGGGTTTGGTTTCAGGTGCTCCCTGGAGCTCAGGAGGCCAGGGTGCTGGGCCGCCCTCTCTGTTCCACCCCCTCCATCACCACAATGACCCACACCCCATAATAAGTGGTTAGGACACTCTCAGAAGAGTGGGAGGGGGTTGGTACCCTCACCTGTCACCAGGAGACTGGGGGCTCCAACCACCCTATCCTGCCTCCTGTCACCTGCCTGCTGGCCCCGGTGAGCCCCTGGTGGACCCAGCAGCCCTGACCTCTTGGTCCAAGGGCACCACTGCCCTCCCCAGAGGACAGGCTCCAAAGGAGGCGAGCAAGGGTCACCAACAGGAGAAGGGTACACTCCTAGCCCTGAGAGGTCCCTCCAGTAAGCCAGGACTCGTCCTGGAGGTTCGGGCCGACCCTTCTGCTGGTGCCTTAACAAGCCCCACAACCTCTGGGCTTCCCAGAGCGGGAGGCCCCGCTGAGGTGCTCCCATTGCAGCCTTCTTTCTGCCGCCATGACAACACACCTGTGGTCATTTGGCTCACTATGCGGGGACTGGGAGTCCAGGCATGTTATAGTGGTATCCCTGGGCATCCCGTGAGGCCTGGGGGTGTCACACCCTGGCCAGGGCGTCCCACAGCGAGAGCAAGCCACGCACGGCCCCCTCCTCTTCTCACAACCCACTAAGGCCACCAAAGGCCTGGCGCCCACGTCCTCATCCAACCCCCCTCCCGTCCCGAAGGCCCCACTCAAATCCCGCCCACACAGGGACCTGGGGCTCAGCTACCAACACAAGGAGTTTCAGGGGACACTTCATGCCATGCACCCTCTCCAAGGCTGCCAAGCGACCCTGGCCCTGCTCAAGGTTGAGGGGTGCACTACATCCAGTGGGGCGTGGTGGTCCTCAGGCAGGGCCATGGGAAAGGCGTTAGCAAGGAGGCCTGGACCTGGGGCAAGCCTAGACCTGCCCATGGGCAGCTGGACAGGACCCGGTGAGGCTGTGGGGCTCCCAAGGGTTCCCACATGCCCACAGGGAAGGGCAGGGGCCACTCAGGGTGTTCCTGGGTGGCGCAGGTATGGCTGGGCAAGATACGGGGGTCCCACTGCCCCCAGGTGGGCCTCCTGCACCTGCTCCCACCATGTGCAGTTGTTCCTCCGAGTTCCTTCTAGTGGATTCTTTCTTTTTGCTGTGGGGCTGGAATCCAGGGCAAGCACTGAATCACTGAGCATCATCCAGCCTGTAATGGACAGTGGACGGGTCCAGGTCTCCCTGTTAGGCTGTCCAGACACCCAGGTCCCACCCTCTAGATCCCATCCCCCAGGACTTCTTGCAAAGCAGCTGGGGGCTTCTCTGTGTGCATCATCTGACTTGAAAAGCAACTTCCTGTCTGTGTCCTCCACCTGCGCAGTGCCCAGCCCAGGGAGGGTTTTTAGCAAATTGTCGAATGAATGACATTGAATGAAACAAATGAGAACAGGCGAGCCTTCCGGGAGTTGAAGGGACACGCCATTCTGTTTCAATAACAATGATCATAATAACTATCATTTATTGAGCCCTCCTCGGCAGCTTTGAAAGGTCTGACTGGTATTTCTCACTTAACGTGTAAGGCTAGCAGGCCTACGGGGCATGCACTGTGGCTGGAAGGACAAGCAAGTGGCCTGGGGTTGCATCTGGTCCTGAGCAATCTGATCAAATCAGGGCACTTGATTCATATCAAATTCCCTGAGGGCCAGCCCGGGAGCACCAGGAAAAGAAGACCTGGGTCAGCTCCGCCCTTGCCACTGCTTGTTGGGTGGCTGGCCAGGACTTCTCTAGGTGCAGGTCCTGTCCCATGGAAGAATATGCTGACACCACAAGACCCCAGTCCTTCCAGGTTGAGAACGGGAGCCTCCAGCCCCCAGCCCTGTTTGAAGGCTTCTGCTCAGAGAGGCAGGCTGGCTCCCCATGAGGCCTGGGCAGTGCCACAGCACACTGCACCCAGGCCCACTGGGCTCACAGGGACCCTGCCAGGGCTGTGGGTGTTCTGTGCCGTCGTCCCCAGCCTGTGGAGGAAACGACAGGCCCTGCCTCTGGAGACGCAGGGGCTGATGCCTCTGGAGCGGGCAGAGGTGGCAGGAGGAGGCAGGAGCTTCTCGGGGTGGGAGCAGGCGAGTCCTACCCGCAGGTGCCTGGCCTCATGGGGGGTGTGGGTGGGGAGTGCCCTGCTCCTGCTCCCTTCTCTGGGTTTCTTCTGCACATGACTGTGGATCGCCTGCTCCATGTCCCCAAGTGAGGCTCTGGGAGTGACAACAGTGCAGTAACGAGGAAGACGCTGGTCTACACTCACCCTGGGCACTGCTCAGTGCTCAGATGGGGTCTAAGGATGAAGGTGCGGGCAGGAGCAGGTGGACACCAGGCAGGTGACCCAAGCCCTCCCACCTCCCCTTGGAGCCCATGTGGAGCACCCCAGCCTGTGGGGTCCTTCCCTTGGAGGCTTCACAGGGAGCCCGATGCACACAAAGGGGAGGGACTAGCTCAAGGTACACCACTGGGGGAGCTGGGCTGGCCACAGGACGCCGGACCTGTCAGGTGTCCCTTCCATTACATGCCACTTGTGTCTTGGGCACAAACACCAGTGGGCAGTGCTGGAGCCTATGGCTGCCCCCTAGGTTCAGGGGTGCAGCGGGCCTCTGGCTCAGCTCTCTTTGAAGTGAATGAATGCTGCTGAGTCGGGAGGACTTTCCGCCCCTGCCCAGCCATTCCATTCAGGGTTCCCATTCTTTGTGCCCACTTTCTTTTTTCTTTTCTTTTTTTTCTGTTTTGGGGTACCAGGGATTGTGGATCACTGAGCCACATCCCCAGCCCTGTTTTGTATTTTATTTAGACATAGGGTCTCAATGAGTTGCTTAGTGCCTCGCCTTTGCTGAGGCTGGCTTTGAACTCGCGATCTGATCCTCCTGCCTCAGCCTCGGAGCCGCCGGGATTACAGCACCTGGCCCAACTCTCTTTCTCTTGGTGGCATCTCCAAACTGCCCTGGCTGGTCCGCGCGGAACGTCCTCGGCCCCTCCTCCACATGCGGTGTCCTGGAAGCTCCCGCTCCAGGACCTCGGGCAGGCCTTGCTCTCCATTCGCTCAGCCTGTCTCCTCCCAGGCTCTGCGGCGCACCTGTTGTCGCATTAGGCACACAGAGGGGTCCACCTGCGCCTCCCTATTCCCTAACTCCCTTTCCTGTCCTGGATCCACGCCCTGCGCTGGGCGCCTGACGTCACGGAAAGGAGTCGGACACCGGGGGGAAGGCGGGGAGGCGGTAGGGTCAGGGCTGCAACCCGGCAGGACGTGCCCGCTCCTCCATGCATGACTCCTAGAACCGGGGCGCCAGTTAAACGATGAGATGCGACGCGACGGAAGCCTGCAACGTGTGGCGAGGCGGCCGGCAGCCTTGCTCTGGAGTCAGGAAACCCGCGATCGAATCCCAGCCCGTTCAACCTCGCCGGAGAGGCGAAGCCGGCGGCGCCCGCCTCAGTTTCCCCCTCTGCTAACTGGGAACGAACGGGGGTTGACCAGAAGCCGCCCGACTCAAGAAGACCTGCTCCAAGCTCGCTTTCTTCTGCGCCGCCCTCCTCGCAACTCCGGGGCTCCGGGGAGCCGCCACCCCGCGGACACCCCCCAGGCGTCGGAGACAGCTCTGCAGAGCCCGAAGAGCGATTGCGGGAAGCCGCAGCGGTTGCCACCGGGCTGCGCCTGCGCGGGCCGCGGAGCCTGCCGCGACTTGTAGTCCCTGCGTCCCGCGGCCGCGGCGCGAAGGCGGGCGGCGGGGGCGCGGCGCCTACACTTCCCAGGGTGCGCCCCGCCCGCGGCGCAGCACGGGGCGGGGCCTCCCGGAGGGGCGGGGCTGGAGGGGCGGGACTGGCGCGCGGAGGGGCTGCGGCGGCGCTGCGGGGCGGGCGCCGATCGTGTGCCGAGACGTCGGGCCGGCAGGCGCGCGGAGGATCGCGCGGGCGCGGCACCTGCGGGCGCGGCCCCTGCGGGCGGGAGTGTCGGGCGGCCGCAGCACAGGCACCGCCCGACTCCTAGCTGCTGCCAAGATGAGTGCAGGTGAGTGCTGGGGACCCAGGGAGCGGCGGGTCCCCGAGCTCCTTCCCGGTGCCGCGAGAGCTGGGGGACATTTTAAGGTGCACCTGCAGAATAAGGAGAAATCGCCCAGTGGCTCCACCCAACTTTTGCTCCACGGTTTTGCAGTCCAGAGGGGTCGGCACGCAGCCGCCTGCCCCTGCGCCCGGGGCACTTAGCTCTGTGGCGCGCGCCCAGCATCCCTTCTCAGCGCGTCAGCCGGGTTGCTGCGCAAGGCTGTCTGGTAGGTGCCACTCCTTTGCTTTTCATGGGGGTCTTGGGTTGTTCCAGGCTGCAGAAAGCAGAATGGTCCGGGCGAGGGGCCCAGAGCCACCGCAGTTCTAGTCACAGAGAGGTGTGATGACAGCCGGGCGTTGCAGCAGGGGGCGCCGCCCTTGCGCGGCTCCTGCAGCGCCTGGGTTGGGGGCGTCGGCGCCCGGGCTCGCTGGGGCAGACCCGAGCCCGCATGTGTGTCAGGCCCGGTCCCATCGCTGCGCCTCCTCTCTCCAGCCCGTGGACCCTGTGAGTCCCAGCCTTGCCCTCCCGCCGCACTCACTCACCCACCCACGGGGATTTGACAGCCTCTGTGCTGCGCTGGAAAATCCCACACCGCAGCAACCCCTCCGCGCCTTCTGCTGTCGGGGAAACTGAGACCTAGAGCTGAGAGGCCTTGGTTGGAGGTTGTCTGAAGCCTGGCCTGAGGATGCACCCTTCTGAGAGCCTCCTGGGGCGGGTGCTGTGACGACTGGTGCCCACATTCCCAGGCAGGGAGGGGCTGTCACTCCGATATTCAGGGTGCTACCAGAGGTTCACCAGGCTTGTCACTTGGGCTCCAGCAGCTGGGCTGAGCTGGAATCTGAACCCAGGGCTCCTTGACTTTGGTGTGATTTCCCCCAAGCCTCTCTCGCCGACTGCAGTATGGCCCTTGGCCATGGTGCAGAATCCAATGGGGACGGCTGCCTCCCCCCGGGGAGATCAGATGGGGAAGGAATGAGCATGTAGTGACAGCTCACTGTGGGCTTTGGGTTGGGAGGGGGCAGGGGGATGCTTCCAGGACCAGTCTCAGGGGAGACTGTCCCCCCCCCCCAGGAAGGAAGGACTGCTGCCCCCGCTGGGGGAGTACTGAGAGCCAGTGGCAGGCTGTGGGAGGGGAATCCTTTGGAAGAGGACTTCTGAAATGGCCAACCTGTTATGTGGGGTGGCTGGGGAGGAGGGCACCCCAAGACTTGGCAGGACCTGCAGACATTTGTCTAATGGCAGGTGGGGGTAATGACTGGGTGCACACTGGGTAATTTCATGTTTTCTGTGACCATAATTGATACCTCTGGTCCCTCCTGTAATCAGGAGCCCTTGGAAGGAACATGTGCCCCCGCCCACTGCCGTGGTTGTGGTTGTTGTTCCTGGAGAAGGCCAGCCAGGGATGGAGGGTGGGCAAGGAGACTGGGGTTTAACTGCATGTGCACCTGGTGGCCTGGGCACTGGGGGTGCTTTCGGGACCATGGCTTCATGACCTGGAAATGCAGTAGCACTGGTTGCTCAGGGTGCGGGGCAAAGCACAAGTGAGAAACTGCACACAGCAGGCCCTTGGGAGCTTGGGGGGTCATTGCTGGGTGGCCGAGCCCACCTGAACTCTTCTGAATTCTCTCTGGAGTGGGAGCACAGGTTCTGTCCAGCCACCTGTTGCTCATGCCCAGCACTGGCCTCAGCTGATTATGCACATGGTGGTGATTTGTAACTGTACCCATCACGGGAGAAGGGACAGAGTGGGCCCTGGGCCTGGCACACGGGCTCCTATACCCAGCCACTGTGTTCATCTAACAGGGCAGAAGCTTCCACAGGCAACAGGGGCAGGCTTCCCTGTGGCCCTCCCGGGGAAGGCTGGTGTCCTTCCAGGGCTCCAGGCTGGCAGGGGCGGTGGAGTGTCAGCTGTCCAGATGGGCAGGATGACCAGAGCCTTCCCAGCTTGTACAACCCTCCTGGGCCAGGGCCCCCAGTAGGCCACCAGGACTGTGGTGTGCCTCTGGTCTGAGCACACACGGCACCTCTGAGCTGGCTCTGGCGTGGCTGCCTTGCTGCTCTAGTTGCAGGGACATTGCGTGGACAGTGCCGGGGCGAGGTGCAAACAGACGGCTCTGTGTCAGGCCTGGGGCAAGCCCAGTGCTCCAGCTGAGGGGCTTCCTGTGCCTCGGCTTCCCCAGGTATGCAGTGAATGCTTCACATTTGTACACGGTGCCAGCCCACACAGTGAGCCCAAGGGTGATGGTGAGTGTGGTGGCAGCTTTGTCACACACAGCTTTTGTCATGGTCACAGTGACATGGTCACATGTGACATGGTCACAGTGGGCCAGGTGGGGCAGGATCAGATAGCTCAGCTGGGGTGGGATGGGGACCCAGTGCCCACTGTGCCCTCGTGGGTACTGCAAGGCCCATGCTTCCTCTGTGCTTAGATGTGCCCCGGGCAGCTCCAGGTCTGGCAGGTGGGATTCCCCAGGTGGGCAGCTGTCCATGGTGTTCACTTGCCTGCATAACCAAGTGCCAGGTACCACGCAGTTTAAATGATAGAAACGTGCTTTTGACAATGCGGAACCCAGAAGGCTGCAGTCAGAGTTGTGTCAGGGTTGGTTCCTCTTCTCCTGGCCGACAGCTGGCTCTTCTCCTTCACCCTCACACGGTCGTCCCTCTGTGTGTGTGTCCTGATCTCCCCTTTTCGTGAGGACCCCAGTTAGACTGGATGAAGACCCTCCCTAGTGACCTCCCTTTACCTTAATAAAGAGGTCCTCACACAGTCACATTCTGAGGTGTTGGGGATGGGGTCATCAACATATGGATTTGGGGGTACAAAATTCAGCCCATAACAGGGGAGCAGGGCCAGATGGATGGCCTGGGAGACTGGCTCAGCTGTCTTGTGCATCCATGGCAGTTGGAGAGGACCCAAGGATGTTCCAGTCTAAATCCACCCACTTGCACAAGGGAAACTGAGGCCTGGAGAAGGAAAGAAACCATCAGAGTCAAGGAGAGGATGTGATGGAGCCACACCTGAGCCCTGGTCCTCTGATTCTGGTCAGTGTGGGCCCAGGTGCTCAAAACAGAAACACACACTTCACCTAACCCAGTAGTGGGCAATGATAGAGCCACAAAGATGTTCACCTCAGTATAACTAGTAACAGCAAAATGTTAGAAACCACCTAGATGTAGAGGAAGTGAAGTATCTTAGCCATTCACTCATTCATTCAACATTTACCGAACGCCTACTGTGTATGAGCCTCACTCCAGCCCTGGGGTTTCAGCATGGACAAAGAGAAAAAAAAAAAAAAAAAAAAAAACAAAAAAAGCCGCAGGCCTTTTCCTGAAACTTCCACTCTAATGGGCATGGGAGGCATTTATTGTCAACAATGTAGTTTGCTGTGTTCTAGAATCGAGTTTTAAGTTTGATAGACTCTTCGAAGTTCAGCCTGATTATTCCAGAAAAGGGAATGTCCCCTGCCACATGCAGAAGTCACCTGGGCTCTCAGAGCTGTGGGTTTGGGAGCGCTCTGAGCTGGTGAGGGAAACAGGAAGGCTGGGAGGGGGAGGAGGGCTGGCCTTGTGGAAGGGGCCTGTCTCATCGCTGGCCCTCTAAACAGGAGCTGCCTGGCAGGGAGTTGCTGCACTGGCAGCTGCTGGGAGTCTGGACGGCTGGCTCGGTGCCCACCGGGCCTGGAGTTCCTCACAGTGCCCAGCCCCTTCCTCGCACTCCCTGGGGGGCCCCTGGCTCCACTGAACTTGGCGAGTCCTGTCGCCAGGCTGGTGCTCTCGGGCTCACCTCTGGCTCTGCCGCCCACTGGCACCTGTTGCTGTCCAGCCCTCTGTGCTCCCATCCACTGCCCCCCCCCCAGGTCTTGGGTCTTGGGGAGTCGCAGGGTAGGGGTGCTGGGCAGCCCCTGCTGGGCTGGGGTGGAGGCTCCAGCTGCAGTCAAAGTGGCCGCAGGAGGAAGACGAGCTGTATTCAGCAGAGGCATCGCTTTGTGACGATCGCTTGGATCTGTCCAGCATTGGGGGCCAGCAGGGGGTCGGCCACGGCCACACACCACTGGCTCCAGCTGTGTACAGTTGCCCAGGCCCAGGAAGCCGACCTGCTGGTGGCCAGCACGCGACCCGAGTGCTGCAGCCTCCTCACTCAAGTGTCTCCATTGCCACCGGGCTGGTCGTCTCCGGTGTCGGGCAGCACCAGTGGGACAGGCTTGGGTGTCCCTGCATGAGGCTCACCAAGTGCTCCCTCTGGGCCTGGGCCAGACCTCATATGTGCTTTCTCCTGGATCCTCACGTGGCCTTCCTGGGACACTGGTGGTGGCCCCACTTTTGGATGGAAAAACTGATGCCCAGGAGGTCCCATCGATGGCCTGGTGTCAGGGATTTGTGATGACACTGGGACCCGTGAGCCTCGCCCAGCCCGCTGTGTCTCTCTGCCTGAGGGGCCTGTCCGTCATCCACCTCCAGCTTCAGCCATAGCTGTGACACCCTGAGCTCCCGTGACATGGGGGCGGGGCCCGTCTGAGCAGGTTTGGCCTGTCTGGAGGGTCTCACATGATGCTCTGTGGAGGGGTGGCCACTCGTTCCTGTCCTCCGATATGCACCTGCTGGAACCTCGCCAGGAGGGCAGCATCAGGCAGACCTCTCGGCACCTCCTCCACCCCACAGGGGTTGCTGCTGGGGTCATCACATGGCCCAGGGCCCACCCCAAGACAGCTCAGACGTGGGGCTCATATTGACCTCCATAACCTTGACCCTCTGGTCCCAGCACTCGCCACTCCACTTGGGGTCCTTAGGCCCGCCAGGTCCTGCTCCTCTGAAAGGCAGCAGCCCTAAGGCCTGGACCTGCGCCTCTGCTCCCGCCCACAGCCCAGCCCACCTGGTGCTCCCACGGCTCCCACCCCCACACCACCTGAACCTCTCTGTGACCTTGGCTAAGTCATGTTCCCTCCCTGTGTCTGAGAGTACCTGTCTGTAAGGACAGGACCTCCTGGGGTGTGACCCCATCTCACTGGGCTGGAGGCTGACATCTCAGGGAGCTTGCCCAGCCTTCCCCATCTGACTATGAACCAGAGTGCATTGACCTTGACCCTGAGGCTCCCTGGCGTTGAGGGAGGCTTCTTGCAGTTGGAGGTAATGGCCCCTGTCGATGTCTGTCTGATACCCGAGCAGGGAGTGCAGTGGCCGGTTCGTGGCTTCAGTGAGGACAGGCAGGAGGGCTCACTGTGGCTTTGCTCTGGTCAGCAAGCAGCTGGTTCCATGGCTTCCCATCCTGGTGGCTCCGGGATCTATGATGGGTAGGAACGTCGGGGACAATGCCCCTGGTGGTCTCGTGGGGAAGATTCCCGCACTTCCGGGTCCACGCCCAGGCTCCCTGCCCCGTTGCTGGTGCTCCTCTCCGCTGGCGCCTCACTGCTCTCGGCCTCCGTTTCCCACCTGGAAGGTGGGGAAACACCTGCTTTGGGGGTTCCTGGGTGGGTGTCCAGGCCCGGGCCCAGCAGGTACCAGGAAGCGGGCAGGGTTCCGTCAGAGTCAGACCCTCCACCGCTACGGGTGGCTTGCAGGGGCAGTGTGGCAGGTCCGCGTGACACCAGCTTGCCACCTGAGTTGGAGAGGCAGCTGGTCTTCCTCTTGGCCCGACCGTGCCGGCCCGCCTCCTCTCAGCCTGTTTACACCTCCCTGATCTCCAGAGAGCCGCCCCCTCCAGGGGCATCTGCAGCGCGTCCTCGGTGTCCTGGAGGCCTGGTGCTCCGCGTCATCATCTCCCGAGCCCAGCTCAGCGCAGGCAGTGGCCGGGCCTCCCTGCCCTCTGTGTGGAGTACTCGCTGTGTATTTGGGCTTCGGGTTCTTCCCTCGCAGGAGCAGGGGCTGCGGAGATGACCCGGCAGTCACTCAGCATCAGACCGAGCAACCAGGGTGGGTCACTCCACACATGGCCGCAGGGCTCCTGCCCTTGGGGTCTGTCCACAGGGCAGGGCAGGGCCTCAAGCTCGCTTCCCTCCCGAGAGCCAATCGGCTGCTCGTCCAGAGGTGTCTGTTGGGTGAACAGTGGGTGGAACTGGGTCCCACCTCACCTTGGCCTCCTCTGTAGCAGCCCCTGTGGGTCAGCGACATGTAGCCTCTTTCTGACCTCTAGCCTCCCTGGGACTTGTGTTCCCAGGATCTGACATGGAAGGTGACATCTCAGAAGTCCCTGGTTGGTGCTGCAGTTGGGCATGAAGTGCCAATGAACAAGAGTCCCAGGAACTGCGGACTCCACCTTGGCAGCAAGTCCCAGAGTCCTCCAGGTGTCCCACCCTTTGCCCACAGCTGTCTTGGTTTTGGTTTCCTGAGTGGTGCTGGTGGCGTGTCTTGGAGGTGCACCTGCCGGCCTGACCTTCCGAGCTGGCCGTGCTGTCTGGAGCTCCGGAGGTCACAGGCCCTAGCCCTGAGGGAGAGGCCTGGGAGGCCTTCTAGTGACCACACGGGGTGGGTGGGGACAGCAGCAGTGCCTCCTCTTGCAGCTCTGGAGGCCCAAGTCCCAAACCAGGACCGCTAGGATGGCAGTGGCTGGGCAGTGTCCTGCTCAGGCCGCGAAGCAGTCCTCGCCTCTCTGCCCGGGTGGCTGCAACACCCCTCCTCCAAGGCCAGCACCTCCGAATCCCTCTGCCCCTCCCCCGCTCATCCTCCGGAGCCTTCTCTCTGCAAACTCCCTCCGCCTCCTTTCGGAGGACAGGTCATTGCATTCGGGGCCACCCAGGTCCTGCAGGATGAGCCCTGCTCACATCTTCAGCTCAGCCACACCTGCACAGCACCCCCACCAGGCATCTTTTGGGGGCTGCTATTCAGCGGACCCCAGACGGGGACCTCCTCCCCGTGCGGCATCTCTGGACTGGCTGAGCGTGAGAACGGCTTCTCACAGGATAAACACGTTACTCTTATCTCAGCTGAGTCTCGCCCTCCCGAATCCCGAGAGCTAGACAGTCCCAGACTGCGGCCGGGATCAGTGTGTGGCCTCTCAGGAAGCGGCCGCCCGCCTCTCCTTGGAGGGCTGCTGCTCTGGAGCCTCCCTGAGAAGGCTCTGGAACGTGGCTGTTGGTCTGTGCTTCCAGGGCCGGCGATTGCAGGGGCTGTTTCCCCCACCATGCCAGCAAGCAGCCAGGGAAGCCCAGCCAGGAAACGCCCTCCATCCACAGCTGAGGCTCTTGAACCCTGAGTCATGGGACTCAAAGTTACTGGGGGTCGGAAGGACTTGCTTGTGGAGAGCGTGTTGGTGTTTATTGCATTAGAAATCAAACCAGAATTTAAAAAAAACTGAGAGGAAAAAAAGCCTTTGTATGTTAAAGAGCATCTTTATTGGGCTACGGCTCTGCCTGAGAGTTTTGCAAACCTTATTCATGTCTGGCTTAGCAGTGGACAGCTGGACTTGGATGGCCAGCTCAGTTTAGTCACAGAGTCAGTGTTGTGATGTCACAAGCCACACAGCTGCTGCGAAACTGCGCTGTTGCTGGAGAGAGGCCACTCAGTCAGCCTTCCGCCACCACAGCGAGGGGCTCGGGCGGCTGCTTCTAAAGAGGGAAGGTTTATTTTGGTCACAGGCTTAGAGGTTCCAGGGCATGACCAGGCAGACCTGTTGCTTTTAGGCCCCGGTTGGGGATGCTGGGTGGTCATGGCGGGGCGCATGTGGCAGAGTGAACCAGGAAGAGGAAGGGTCGGGTTCCACTGTTCCCTTCAAGGGCACGCCCATGACCCAAGGACCTCCCAATAGGACCACCCTCTGAAGGTTCAGCCTCCCAGTAGCAACCCCTGGGAATCGAGCCTTCCACACATGGGCCTTTGGGGACACTCAACATCTAAACTGTAGCCCTGCAAGGGAAATAACACCTTTGCCTATTATGACCATGATCTCGACCCCACTGAGCTCCTGCCAGGGTCCTGGGGACTGTCAGGAATCACTGAGCCACACTTTGAGAACATCTAATACGGAACAAATATTATGCAGTCATCAGGAAGACTTTCAGAATTAGTAAAATTTGCATTTAAGGGCTGGAGGTGGTGGAGACCGCAGGGCAGGGCTGGAGGTGGTGGAGACCGCAGGGCAGGGCTGGAGGTGGTGGAGAAGCCAGGGCAGGGCTGGAGGTGGTGGAGAGGGCAGGGCAGGGCTGGAGGTGGTGGAGAGGGCAGGGCAGGGCTGGAGGTGGTGGAG
>JAJEJO010002874.1:132524-197234 GCA_020662805.1 Glaucomys volans
GTTCCTGCCCCTGGCTGCTCGCCGGGCTTGTTTGTTTCTCGGATGTGTGAGTGACAGGGTTTGGCTGGAATCTCCGTCTCCAGGAAGCTCTGTTGGAGAGCAGCTGTTGGGCTTCCTGGCACCCCTGGGTCTTGCTCTGGGGAGGACCCTCTGTACCTTGGGAGGTGGACTCCATTGTGAGCGAGGGCCGCGAGTGGTGTGTGCAAGCCCAGGTTCTGCGATGGGTGTGACTGGTGACCATTCGTCTGGGTTATGAGCGTGCCGGGACCGTCTGGAGTGAATTCTGTGGGTGCCGAGGAGCTCTGGAATTCTGCGTCCTTGGCAGCAATGCTCCACCTGGCAGGGCCCCAGCAGAGAGCTAAATATATCCTGGGTGTGTGCGGCCACCTCAGGCACCCCCTGGAGCTGACCACAGTGGAATCCAAAGGCGGCCATTGATTTATCAGCGCCTGCCCTTCATGGAACACCCAGTAGCCCCGGGCACAGTAGAGAGCTGTATGGGCTTGACCTCCAACCCCGCAACCCCTGGTAGAGGTCACTGCTGCCCATTTGCAGACAAGACAGGCTGTCCGGTGTGCCAAGGCCCTGGGGCTGGTAGAGTGGGCGGTGGGGGTCAGACCTGCGGAGCTGGTGGATCTCGGAGCTCACACCCTGGCTGCTGCCCGGAGGGCACATGTCTCCCCACTGGGCTCTCAGAACTCCGGGGAAGGTGGGGCAGTGGCTTCTGTGCCTGATGAAACCCCTTGGTTGGTGGCGGGCTCTGCTCTCTGGGTGTCTGCGAGCCTCTTGGCAAGGGCGCTGGCACTGTCAGCCACGGGGCACCTTCTGAGCACTGTCCCCACCCCCCTCGGTCTCCAGTAGGGCCAGCCTCCTTCCAGAGCATACCCTCCCGGTGTGCGTGCAGTGGGGGGGCAGGTCCAGAGGGCTGACGTCATCACCAGGGAGGGATGGGTGTGGTGGGCGCCAGAAGAGACCCACAGAACCCCTCCCTCTTCATGGTTGACTGGGACCCTCGGCCCCCAGGCTCGGCCACTTGGTAAGAACATCTTATTCCAAACGAGTCCGGCGGGTCTTGCCCCCATCAGGGGCTCTGGGAGCTGCTCCCCTGGTGACCATCTGTTCTGAGCTGTGACACCTCTTTCCCACTGCAGAGAGCACCCCTGAGGCCCTGCGGGTCCCAAGAGGGTCCGGCTTAGGATCCGGGGAGTTGGGGACCGCCCGGGCCTCAGCCTGCTGCTCGCCTCGTGCCTTCTGGGCCTGCAGGGTGCGGTGCTTCCCTGCCGGTCCTCCCTCCGTGTCCCTCCTCGCCTTGACCTCACGGGAAGGCTCCCCTCCTCCAGCCTGGCTCACAAGAGTGTCTTCCCTGCCCAGGGTCCCCCGCGTCTGATGCAGTTCCTCCCGGGGGCCGCGGCCTCTGCGGGAGGCAGGCAGATGAGCGCAGGCTGCAGGCTGCAGGCCAGGAGGGGCTCACGCTGGCCTGGACAGAAGTGCTGGCAGGTTTCCTGAAGGAGGGGACATCCTGGCAAGTGGGAGGTAGCTGGAAGAGGTGGGAGCAGGTCGGCTCTCAGGGGACCCCAGCCGGGATGGCGCCGTGGCGCCCAGGGCCTCCTCCACGCACTCCGCGGCTCCTGCGTCAGCTGGCGCTCAGGATCCAGCTGCAGACCTCCGGGTGGTGGTGAGGAGGGGGACTGGGGAGACCAGGTGCCAGATGCAGGGTCCCGGGCCCGTCCTTGCCACTCTGCGGAGCAGGTGGGGCTGGGAAAGCCTTCCCGAAGGCTGGCTGTACCCACGCAGGTCACGCTGGCTGAGCCAGGTGGACACTGGCGCTGGCATGCCCTTCCCGATGTTCAGCCATGGGCTGACGGGAGGACATTGCCCCAGGCTGGTGTGGCCAGGGCCCAGGAGGACTGGTCATACGGACAGGAGAGGGAGGCCAGGGAGTGCAGGGACAGGGCCAGGGCCAAACCCCCGTGTCTGCTGCCTGCCCGCTGGGCTGCTTTCCTTGCCCCTTCCCCCGGCTCAACCCTAGAACCGCGGTCCCTCAAGGGCCAGCAGCTGACTGCCCTCTGCAGGCCCTGGGATGGAGGGCGCTGCCTTTGGGGATGCAGAAGAGGGAACATGTCCCTGGCTTCGTACCCCTGAAGGGAGCAACACCTTCGTCCAACCTCCAGGGACGTGTGGGTGGTCCAGCGCGAGGCCCAGGGTCCCCCTGCAGCCGGCTCCCGTGTGGCCGCCAGCCTCTGCCCAGCCCCCTTGGCGGCTGCACCCCAAGGTCCTGCTCTGAGGCCTCACAGTGCCTGGCAGCACTGGGTGGTCCTTCAGGCTCAGGGACAGCAAGTGCCATCATGAAGCAGGTGACAGGAGGTGTGCCCTGTGCTCCTGGAGGTGGACAGGCATCCCAGGTCTCCCTGGGCACTGGAGTGGCCACACGAGGCCAGCAGGGGCCCTGTGCTTGCAGCCTGGCCGGAGCAGGCACCCAGTGGCAGTCAGGGCCACTGGACTGTGAGACGCAGAGGGGCCTGGCAGCCTGCTGGCCTCACTGCCCCAGTTCTGGGAAGAGAGTTAGCTGGGCCAGGAATAGAACCTTCTATCCCGGAGGAGCCGCCTGGCTCTGGGGGCTGCGCTGACTAGCCACGAGGCCTCCAGCGCTGCAGCGTGGCTGGAGGGAGGTCGTCTGGCCGCCGGCTGCCTCGCCAGCTGCCTCGCCAGCATCAGGACACAGTCAGGGGCACGCAGCTTGTCCTGCCCCGTCCAGCAGCTGGGTCCCTGGGCACCCCCCGTCCATGAGCAGGAGGAGTGCCCACGGCGTCTGCGTGTCCCTGTGTGGCGCCGGGAGCAGGCCTGGCCGGGCAGTTTTCCTCCTCAGTCCGCACAAGGCTCAGGCGGGACGCTGGGAGGGCCGGAGCTGCTGGCCTCACACATGCCGGGGCAGGGGGTCCAGGACAGAAGCCTGGACAGACCTGGCCAGCCAGCAGTCTCCTCCCTGGTCTTCGCGTCACCCTGGCAGAGAGCTGCGGGTGGACGTGCGTGCAGGCCCTCGAAGGAGGCCCTCCTGCACTCAGCGCCCAGCACCCGCCCCGTGGGTGGAAGGTGGATGGTGCAGATAGTGAGGGCCTGACCAGAGCGCACTGGCGCTCCTGGCAGAGGCCGTGTCCCTGGGCGCCACGGGCTTCTGGTGAACAGAAATGACTTGCAGGGGACGCTCAGAGGGAGGCTGGGTGGCAGAGGCTGGCGGAGGGAGAGCCCCCGCCGGGCTGTGGGCTTCTGATCCCCAGATGGCAGCTTTCTCTAGCTGGGCCGGGCCCTTCCTGGGCAGCTGGACGCCCACGACCCTCAGGCTTACCCCAGAACCCCCGCTAGCACGAGCTCTCCTGCAGGGAGGGGAGCGGGGTGGCCGAGGCCACATGGCCAGAAAGAGGCCAGACTGTTTGAGGTCAGGGCTGACTGTCCCCTCCCCGGCCATGTGCACCACCCCGAGGTGCTGCGCAGAAGGAGCAGGTGTGGACGGGGTAGAGGCAGACGGGAGGGCAGTGCTGGGGACATCAGCTGAGCTGGGGGCCAGCTTGAGGGTCCTGGAGAAGGGTGGGCGGCAGCAGCCTTCGTGTTGGTGTGCGTGGGGGTGAGTTTCTGAAGGCCTCTGACCCACCCAGGCCTCCTGCATTCGCCAGTGCCAGTCTCCCTTGGTGCTGCTTCCCTGCCCCGGGCTCCGGGGCTGAGGCTGGAGGCCGTCGCTGCTGTCTGAATGGCAGCTCTGACCTTGTTTGCGCCCAGCTCACAGCCAGGACCTGCCCTGCTGCCACCAAGGGCCTCAACCAGGAGTCCGCGGCCTCCCCTGGGTGTCACTCCTGTCAGGGCCTCAGGCGGGTTTTATTCCTGGCCTCTCGTCGTCCGCAGCTCTAGGAGCCTTTGGAGGAAAAGCGTGTGACAGGTGGGCCTGACCACATGGACAGGCCACCTGCCCTCCACTGCTGCTGCACTTCCTCCCGGCCTTCCTCTGCTTGGATTCTTTCTTTCGAGATATTTTTATCTGTGGATGGACGCGGCGCCTTCATTCTGTTGCTTTATTTCTATGTGGTGCCGAGGATGGAGCCCGAGCCTCAGGCCCGTTCCTGTTCCACGTTGACCCCCGGCCCCCAGCCCCCAGCCCCTGGCGTCCGCTGCTCCCTGTGGACTTGATGACTCTCGGGACTGTGTGTGAGTGGAGCGACTGGCTCGAGTCACTTAGCATGGCGTCCTCCAGATTCAGGCATGCTGTGGCCTGGGTCAGAAGGCCCTTCCTCTTCAAGGCTGAGAAGTGCTCCATGATGTGGGTGGGTCCCTGGGCACCTCTTGGCTGTCTCGAACGGTGTCAGTGGACACAGGTATGCAGATACCTGCTGGAGTCCCTGCTGTCCACTCTTGGGGGACACCCCGGAAGTAGGATTTCCGGTCACGTGGTGGCTGCCTGAGTGGGAGGGCTGCTGTGTCCTTTCCCTCAGAGGCTGCCCCACGGTGTTTTCTGAGAGTGTCTCAAGGGCTGGCCTTGGTGGCCTGGCCTGTGGGGGCCCCTTGCACAGGGAGGGACTCAGCGGCTTAGCTGAGGCTCCTCCCAGCCTCCCCTCCCAGCACCTCCCTGCCGCTAGCTGTCCCCGACCTGAGCTGTTGAGGTTCCACAGGGGCCACCTTCCTCCCGCCCGGGCTCTGCACTGGCTGCCTCCCCTGGCCCCTTCGCCCAGGTCCCGGTGCCTGCGCCCAGGGACTCCCTGCCGCACATTGCCGGCCCTCGGCCACGCCTGCTGCCTGTCCCTGAGGACACATGTGCTTGTCCACTGGCTGGTCCAGGTCCTGCCCTTTCTGTCGCCTCCTTCAGCCAAGGACTCCTGGAGGCGCTGGCCGCCCAGCTCCAGGCCCGCTGCGGCAGGGCTGCTGGGGCAAACGTGTGGCCGCATCCAGCGTGTGCCGCTCTCCGGGGCTGCCCGGCCAACCCCACAGGGGGGCCTGCAAACCACAGGCACTGCGTCCTCAGCCCGGAGGTCCAAAGTCCAGGCTGGCCGGGTCCCTGTCTGGTGAGGGCCGGCCTTCTGGTTCTTGGATGGCACGTTCTTGCTGTGTCCTGGGCGAGGGGCGAGCGGCCCTCTGGGGTCACTCCCGAGGGCCCACCCAGGCCTCCCCCTCCCAGCACCATCCCCTCCCAGTCAGCATTTCAGCAGGGGCAGCGTGGGGCCCCCACCCTCAGACAGCAGAGAGTGGCCCAGCCCAGCCTGCCGCCAGGGAGTGTCAGAAAGCCCGGCAGCCCGGGTCTCCTGAGGCTGCGCGGGAACCCGCCTCATGCCCTGGAAAGTGGCAACTGGACCCAAGGCCACCCTGGACGCTGGCCGGGCGGTGCTACGGGGGCTCAGCCGCACTGAGTGGGGATCCCTCCCCCTTCCTCCACCGTCAGCCTGGCTCCGAGGCCACCCCTGCTGCAGCGGCCAGGGGCTGTGCTGGGCGACCGACTGCCGACCCACCAAGCCATCCCAGCGTCCAGCCCCATCTGCCTGGAGCCGTGCCTTCCAGGGCCGTGGGCATCTGTCAGTGCCCTGCGAAGGCTGTGGACTCTGCGGCCCACGGTCCTTTCAGCTGTCTGTCCAGAGCACACAGCACTTCCTAGGCCTGTGTAAGCATTGCCGCTGTCCATTTCTAGTACCTTCTCACCAGGTAACACTGAAACCCTGTCTCCACCCAACAGTAGCCCCCGACCCCCTCCCAGACCCAGACCCCCTTTCTGTACCCTGGCTCCATGGTCATTCTGCCCTGGGGACCTCCTGGGAGTCCACTCCGAGGGGACTCCCACACAGTGCCCTCTGTGACCCGCTCAGTTACTCAGCATGTCCCCAGCTCCATCTGTTTTGTATCATATGTCAGCACTTCCTTCCTTTTTAAGGCTGCGTACTATTCCACTGAGTGTGTGGACCACATTTTGCTTGTCTTTGTGTCTGTCGGGGTTGTAAAGGTTGTTTCCATCTCTTGGCTGCTGTGAACAGGCCATACTCTAGGGTGTGCCCAGGCACCGTGTGGCCCACGGTCCTTCCTCACCATGCTCATCTTCACCACCCGTGACCTGGGCTCGCTTCTCCTCCCAGTGTGCAGATGGTGGCACTGAGGCTGGCGAGGCAGAGCCCTTGCCGGGAGGAGGGGGCCTTGTTTGGAGCCCACTTCTCCACGTTTCCTGCCAGCGTCGTGGCCAGTGTGCACCACCCATCTCTTCTCCAGCCACTTGATTGTCCACCTGTGCCATCTCCCAGCCCGTCCAGGGCCCAGCTGGGCGGCCTGCATCAGGTCAGTCCTCCCTGGGACTTGAGGGCAGGAGGACCACACGCCGGGGCAGGATGGAGGAGCCAGAGGTGGGCCTGGCAGGGTGCAGGCCAAAGTCCGCCAACTTGGGACACCGAGGCCCCGGGAGGAAAGGGCCTGCCCACGTGAGGCCAGCCTTGGGCCTGGACCCACCGCTGCTGCTGCTGCTTATTTTCAGGGACCTCAGGCGAAGCCCGGCAGACGCCTGCCCGTGTGCCCTGCACTGTTGGCTCATTCCCCACTGTCCCCGAGTTTAAAGGACATAGTTTTGGAAAAACTTTCAGAGAACAGAAAAGCTGAAACAATGAAGAAGAGTGAACACTGCTGCCGCCTCCTCTCGACGCAGTTCCTAACGCCCGGCCACAGTCCCACTCTGCTGAACCCCTGGGGAGTGAGTGCCCTCACCCCAGACCCTCCTGGGTCACTCGCATCCTGCTGGTCCTGGGTCTTTGTGTTGCTGGGATGGAAGGCCTGAGGCCGGGCGATTTGTAAAGAATGGAGGTTTGTTTGGCTCACGGTTCTGGCGGCTGGAATTCAGACACCTGCGAGGTCTGGCCAGGGCGCCCTGGCTGCGTCACCATGTGCAGAAGCCAAAGAGAAACGGCCGCCTGCAGAAGGGCCTCGTGCTCGAGGGCCTTGCTTCCTGACCGGACACCTCGCTCTCGAGCACTCAGGAGGCCTGACCCGCTCCTGTGAGGAGGCCCGATGCCTGGAGGGTGGAGCCGAGGCCTGGTCCTCTTCCCTGGGCCTCTCCTCTGAGGCTCCACCCCTGCACACTGTTCCTCAGGGACGGAGCTTCCAGCACGTGACCTCTGAGGACAAACCGCAGCAGCCAGGCACCAGAGACCCCAGAGAGGCATCTGCCCATCCTCCCCGCAGCCGGTGTCTGTCCCCCTCTGCTGCCCGCGGTGCTCAGGGCCCTCCCCTGTCCTGGAGTGTGCTGTGCTGCGTTGGAGGAGCCCAGGCCCGTGGGCTCGAGGCGCTGTGCGCCCCCGGCGTCCACCAGTCTCTGTGCCTGGGCCCCGGGGCTCCTGCCAGAGCCAGGCTGGCTGCGTCCAGCACCACGGCCCCACTTCTGTGCGCCTGCATCTTGGAATCTGGTGCAGCTGACGTGTCCAAGGTGCCCCTGGAAGTGGCATTGTGACCAGGAGTGTCCTGCCAGACCACCCTCCCAGTGCTGCTGGCCACCTGGTCCAGGCCTTCATCAACTGGGGTGCCAGGGCCGTCTGGTGGCTCCCAGCCAGCAGGCCCGGGAAGGGCAGCTCTGAGCATCGCCAGCCTGATGGGCAGGGCCGTCCCCGCCCTCCCGGCATGGCCAGCAGGCGTGTTCTCTCTGGTTCCTGTTTCTGGGCCACTTGTGTCCCAGGGTTTCTGTCCCCTTGGCCTGTTTTTCTGTGGCTCTGCCAGTCTTCACTGACTCGGGAGCAGGTGGGCATGTGGCTGGCGAGCTGTCGGGGGAGAGGAATCCTGCCGGTGGGTGTCTCCATCTCCCACGGGGCCTGGAACAGTGTTGGGGACAGTGGGGCTTCCCACCTGGGCGACTGTGGTCTGGGGACAGAGGCGCTGGGCTCCCTGTGGCCTAGCTCACTGGTGTCCAGAACTCTCAGACCCTGGGGTGTGGGTGGGGACCTCTGCCTGAGTGACCTGCCGCCTGGGTTGTTGCCACTGCAGCCAGTGCCTGTGCATGCCTGGGAGTCACCATCTCAAGGGGACTTTGTGTCACACGTTGTCCTAAGGTGCCATGCAAGGAGGGCTGGGTGTTCTCTGGCACAGGGCAGGTGGCAGCCTGGTGGGCGCAGAGCACAGGAGACAAGGGTCACCATGAAGGGATCTGGAACGAGGAGCTTGGTCTCAGCTGGTAGACCTCATGGCCTCTGTGTGGGGGACCCAGGGGCCAGCTTGGCAGGGATTGGGGGACCCAATATTGTGGGGCTGCACTGGAGCGGGCCCAGGGCGCTCACACCGTGGGGACTTGGAGAGGAAGCTGCCCGCGCTCGCGTGCCCGGCATGTACCATGCAGGGGCCTGGCTTCCTCTCCCAGGTCGCCTCACTGGTGGGCGGGCATCCTCTGAGGCCCCGAGAGGTGGAGTCGCTGGGCCAGGGTCAGGTGGCTGCTGAGCCGAGTCGCTGGCCCAGGGCTGTGTGGGCTGCAGAAGGCAGCCAACTGGGCGAGGCTGTGTGTCCTGTGCCTTTGCTGGGGCAGCCGTGGTGGTGACCGTGGGCAGAGAGAGTCCAGAGTGTGTCTGGGAGGAGCCCTGAGGGCTTGCGGGGGTCAGGTGCTGGGGGCGGGCAGCTCCCTCCGCACCCCCATCTTCATGACCTTGGGAAGTGTGGGTGTCGTCCTGTGTAGAGTCAGCCTGCCAGTGTCCACACCTGTGGCCGGCCCTCAAGTCCTGTCCTTTGCTTCTCACTGGTGGGCTGTGCCTGGAGGTGGTGAGGTGTGGGTTGGCCCCCGAGTGGACTGGACTGGACAGCTCCAAACCCAGGCTTTTCAGCTCCTTAAGGTGATGCCATCAACGGGGGTTCTACACCTCGAAACTGCTCCCAGCACACGTCGTCCCGAGTGAGTGCCGCGCTACCCCTCAGCCCAGGTGGGCAGGGCGGGTCAGAACGGCTGGGCCCTGCGCCTCCTTCCGCACCGGCAGCTCTTCCTGCCGCGGGAGCCCTGCTGGAGACGCGGCATTTCAGAAGCCAGGACTCTGGGCACTGCGGGCCTCGGCCCTTGGATGGCAGACCCTCAGCCTGTCACCGTGACCACCCAAGTTACGGGGGGCGGAGGAAGCGCAGCTCTGGGCCGTTGGGAGGAAGGGCAGTGAGAACCAGCGGGAGCAGCAGGAGCGGGGCAGCCAGCGGAGCCATGGCAGCCGTGGGAGCCAGGCTCCTGCTCTTTCTCACAGACCCCTCCCTGGTTGAGCCAGGTGGGCGTGCCCAGCAGTTTCCCCTCACCCACGGAGAAACACCTAGGCCACACTGGACTCCAGGGGTGCCTGGTGGCCAGGGCAGAGTGGCCAGGAGCAAGACCAGGAGCTCGCTGTGCGTCCAGAGCTCCTCTTGCCCTTCCTGAATCCTGGTCTCCCCCGCCCGGCTGCCACCCAGCGGGACGCTCTGGAGGCCGGGATGGAAGTTTCTGCAGCGTGGGTGGCGGCCTGTCTGTGGGCACAGAACCAGTTTAGTGGGTCACAGCCGCAGTGTTATGTAAGAGGTGAGCTGAGAAGGAAGGAGCCGAGCGTGTGGCCACGTGCGGGAAGGCGCTTCTGCTGAAGTCACTCACGTGACCTTGGTTGGACGAGGGCTGCGTGGGGAGGCTGAGAGACGCCCCCACTCGTGGGACATCACCCGCGAGCATCGCCTTAGTTGGAAGGCAGGGAGCTGGCGGATGGGATCGCGCTAAGGCTGCTCAGCCGGGAGGCCTGCTGGGTGACCCGAGGGGACTCTAAACGGCCTCACATGGGGCACACAGAAAAGCAGCAGTGACCACAGAAGGAGTCGGCCAGAGTGACGAGCCTCAAGTCGAGAAGTGCAGCTGCCCCCAGCAGCTGGACAAGGCCAGGGACCCCCGCCCCCAACCCACCAGGGCCTCCAGAAAGACCACTGCCCTGCGCACCTTGATTTCAGCCCAGGGATGCTGATCCTGGACTCCTGGCCTCCAGGACCAGGAGAGGAGCCGCTTCTGTTGTTTTAAGGCCCTGGGTTTGTGGCAGTCTGTCACGGGGGCCCCGGGAGCTCCCGTGCGCTGGCAGCCCAGCTCCCAGAGAAAGCCATCGCCCGAGTCCCCCTTGTGCAGGCTGCTGCCGAGGCCCGGCTGGCCTGGCTGGCCTGGGTTGGGCCTCGCTCCGTCTGTCACCCTCCTCCTGGAACAACGGGCTGCCGTGTGTGACCTCCTTCCACAATGGCAGAAGGACAGTGGCATTAGCAGGAGCGGGCAAGGCCTGTGTGCCCTTGGCCAGAGCCAGCACAGGGGCGGGCAGAGTCACGGGGCGGGAAGCACTCTCTCTCCCAGACCCGAGGAAGGTGTCCCTGCCCACACAGGTGTGCACCTGTGCCCGCAGGGCGCCCACCTGCAGTGGGGGCCCCTCCGTGTGCCAGTGTCTGAGCGGTTTGGAAGCTGCCAACTAGTGACAGGGAACCTGGCTCAAAGTGCCTGGCCCTGTGCCCCTGTCCCCAGGTCGACGTGGCAGCTCTGCCCGTCTCACTCTGCCTGAGCATCGGCCCAGGAGGTGCAGGTGCGGCAGAAGGACCTGCAGCTCTCCCTCACCCGTCCTTAGGAGGGTGGCCAGGGGAGCCCCACCAAGGTCCCTCCTCATCAAGCAATCGGCCGGGTGGGGTATGCAGATTTCAGTTTAGCTTAAGCCAATCAGGGTCCAGCAGAGCTGGAGGAGGGGCCCGTCCTGCCCAATCCCATGGCTGAGAACGGGAGGGGCAGGCAGGAGGCTCCTCCAGGGAATCCTTCGGAGCCTGGTCACCAAGGGGAAGGTGGCTGCAGTGGACAGTGACTGTCCACCCTCTGGGGCCTTCTCCTGTCCCCAGCCCCCACCAGGGTCACGCAGATTTCCTGGGTTGGGGCCAGGTGCAGGTGGCCTTGTGTGCTCTGCCCCGACCACATGGGGATGCTCTTGGGTCCGTGGCTCACCATCCCTCCCGCCCCGGCTGGGAGCTGCCAACTCCTCCAGAGGGGTGCTGGCCCTGCCAGCCTGCTGCCCCTGCAGACCCGTGAGCAAGGGCAGCATGTGGTACCCTACCTCCACCACAGGCCAGGGGTGGCCTCCATGCCTGAGGGCTCCCTCCCCTCCCTTGCTCTTCTGCCCACTGCAATTTTGCCTGATGTCCACTCCTCCTTTTCAGGCCTGGAGCCCTGAAACCCCCAGGCGGAGCTCCAGAGGGAGGTGACCTGCAGGCAGCCTCTGCCTCCCCGCCGCCCCTCCCCAGGCCTGGAGCCCACTGCAGCTAAGCCAGGAAGGAAGAGAGGAGGCGGAGGACTAGAGGAAATTAATAGCTGGCCCACCATCCCTGGTGCTCTGCCGACGGCCTCCTGCAGCCAACTCGGAGTCCCGCCCCCCGGGGAGCCAGGTGGGGACATGGAGCTCCCATTGCCCGGGGTCACTGCATGCAGGTCAGGCCCTCCTTGCACGCGCCCACAGGGTCTCCCTTTCCGTCTGTTTCAAACATCCCAGCATGCTCTCGATAGGAAGGGAGCTGTGACTTCCGTGTCCCTGACAGCCACGCTTTGGCCATGTGGGTCTGTCTGAGGGAGACCAGAGGAAGGCGGCACAGGGAAGCACGGCCGGGCTGGGCACACCTCGGGGTCCTCCCGGGTGACTGTCTACTGGTCACAGTGATCATACAGAACACAGGGCTCTTGGTGGCGGCTCACACACGCCGCCGTCAGTGTGCTGGGCTGGCTTGGACCTGGGTGTCCTCACCTGCCGCTCCTCCCCTGCCCGGCCCCTGCTCCTCCCTGCGGAGCCCCCTGTTGTCAGGAGCCCCCTGCCGCTGCCCTTCCTCTCAGCCTGCACAGCTGAGGTGAGACACTCGGCCCTGGACTGGGCATCTGGCTCGTTTCACGCTGCACGCGCTCTCCGGGGCCGTGCCCTTCCCGAGAGTGCCCTGGTCTCCCTCTTCTGCAGGGCCGAGCGGACCCCATCCCGCTGCGTGTGGGATTTTCTTTACCCGTCCATCCACTGATGGGCACCTCGGTGGTGGGACAGCTGGCCATTGTGAACTGTGCTGCCGCACACGGGAGCCCGTGGTCACTGGGCAGGTGACTCACTGCTTCAGGGTGAACACTGAGAAGTGGGGGGACCTGGCAGACAGCGGCTCCACCCCTGATCTTTGAGGAGCCTCCATACCGATTTCCAGAGCGGTTGTCCGGATGCACAGCCGCACCTCGGCGGGCGCGAGCCCCCCGCATCGCGGTACCTGCGTTCCTGCTGCTCCGCCCGGGGCGCCTGCTCAGCGGGGTTTCCACCCGCGTTTCCCTGACGGCTAAACTTATTCTCCACGTTTGTTGAGCTTTTGAGAAATATCTGTTTAGTTCATTTACTCGGTGGGTTATCTGGCTTCCTGGTGTAGATTCTTTGAGTCCTTGACGTGTTAGGAACGCCAGTCCTCTGCCCTTAGTTCAGGAAGCCATACCAAGAGCAGGCAGGGGACCATCAGGGTAGAAATCCGCGCAGCCAAGGAAGCAGCCGTGCGAGGAGAGCCCGCGGGGCCGGGAAACTGCAGCCTAGAGACGCATCGTGTGTTAGGAAAAAGCGAGCTCAATATCGCTGCAGAGGCCGCTCAAGTCCAAAGGCAGAATCCCCACAGGCAGGTGGCCTGGGTTGCGGAGGTGGAGGCAGGAGCCGTGGGAGTCCCCCTGCCCTCTGGAATGTTCTTCTGAGCATCCGACCACTGCGTGCCCTTCCCAGTGCGTGCTGTTCCCTGCCACCCATGGGAGCCTGCCAGTCCCCGGGTGTCCTTCTGCCTGCCCCCTGCAGCCCCTGTGCCCAAGGGGCAGGGTGCAGACCCCCCTCCTCCACTGCAGCCCGGGAACCACCCCCCAGGGCCAGCCCCCCTCCCTCCCTCCCTCCCTCCCACCACCCACTATTTCTCTGGCTGATTCCTGCTCCCTCCTCACAGCTGGGCTCTGGTGACACCTCCTCCAGAAAGCTTTCCCGCCCCAGCCAGGCCTCTCCTGGCACCTCTGGGCTGGGCTGGCGCTGTCCTGCAATCCTGGGTGCCCGCCAGGCTGCGCCTGCCAGGCTCAGCCATCCGCTAGCTCTACTGTGGGGACGCTCACGGTGTCACCTCAGGCCGCAGGCAGGCTTAAATGACCCATGTAACTCCGCAAGGGCTCAGGTGTGCCGAGCCGGCCGCCACCCTCCCTGCAGGAGGGGCTGCAGCTGGACCTGACCCCGAGGGCCTCGCAGGGCCGGCCTCTCTGTACCCCTTTTCCTGACTTAGGGAGGCTGCCCTTGAGACAGGGCCCTTGAAGGCAGTGCCAGGCCCCCGGGAGCTCGTGAAGATCTGCAGGGCCTCAGGCACCGCGTCGCCTGCCGCTGGGCTCCCAGGCCCAAGGCCCCGAGATCCGCACACACCCGAGGCTGAGCCCCCGGAGCAGGCGTGTTCTGCTAACCGAGACCCTCGGGTCTCCCTCGCGAGCTGCCTTCTGTGTGCTGGGTGCTGGGGGCAGTGGCTCCACTGGTACAGAGCTCGAGGAGCGGGCGAGTGAGGCCAAGGCCAGGAGTGGCCTGGAGGCCAGGAGGACATGGGGGAGGCCTTGCACCCTTCTCTTGCACACCTACCTTCTGGGGGTCTTCGAACACAGAGTCTCCCCTCAGGAGGCCTTCCTCTGGGGTGGGGAGGCTGGTGGCCCCAGCTCAGCTGCCCGATGCCGCAGCCCAGTGCCTCTGTCCAGCCCTGCGGGGCTGCTCTCTCACCAGTGCACGTGTGTGGGTCTCGTGACCACAGTGACCACGGCGAGCTCGCTGGAGGGTGGTTCCCTCTATCGTCTCAGCAGCACCCACAGGACAGCCCTCCTCCCACTTTGCCCCAGGGCTTCCGTCGCCCTGGCCCCCACCACTTCCCACCCCAGGGGGCTGCAGCCTCGTGTAGCTGGCCACCTGCACTTGTGAGTGGCGCTTCCACAGTCCCTCTCCCTGCCCACTCCGTCCTGACCTGGCACCTGGCACCTCCCTGCACACTCCTTCCCTGACCTGGCGCCTGGCACTGCCATCAGGCCTCCCGTCAGGTGGCCCATTAGAGGGGTTGCCCTCGGCCAGCACCGTCACCTGCTCCTCCGTGTCCAGGCCTTGCCTGCTGTGGGCCCCTTGGGCTCCAAGCCTGGTGTCCTCTCCTGCTCACAGGGTCTGACTCCACCCGTTCGCCTGCCTCTGAGCCTCCGTTTCCTTGTTGGGAAAGCGGGGCTGCTGGTGTGGCGTAGCATGTGGGCCTGCCCTGTGCCCGGTGGACCTGCCCTGTGCCCGGTGGGCCTGCCCTGTGCCCCATGGAACTGCCATGTGCCTGTGGGCCAGGTCGGGGTTACAGCAAAGTGGCCGGAGGACCCGGGAGGGGGAACCCAGCTTCTGAGTGGGGCCGAGCTCAGCTTGTGGCACATGTGGGTCCCTCAGGGTCCCCGCCAGGGGAGCCATGCTCCATTCTCCCCTGGGGTTCCTGCCATGGAGGCCGGTCACCTCGTCCCCTCTCGGGCTGCCAGGTGGAGGCCTCGGACCCAGCGTGCAGGGCATGGTGCCCCCGCCCTCAGCGGGTTCCTCTCTCTGAGCCTCTTGAGGTGCTGTTGGGGCGTCCCGCCAGCCGGCGCTCTGCAGGCTCAGGCTGTGACGCAGCTGCGCTGGAGCTGGGGCCCGACAGCCCCTCGGCCTGACCGTGGGCACTGCTCTTGGGCTGTTAGCCAGGATGCGCTGGTGGGTGTCCCGCTGCGCCTGCTGAGGACTCTGGAGCCAGCAAAAGGGGGACGAGGTGGGAGGCTCTTCCCAGAGCCTCAGAGGGAGCGAGGCCCTTGGACACCTCGTCTCAGCCTCCAGGCCCCAGGTCCATGGCGGCCTCCTTGGCTGTACTGTGGGGACCCTGAGCTGGCTGCAGGCGGGGCCGTGTGCCTGCTCTGCTGCCCAGCACCGGGGTCAGTGGCCAGTCCCCTGCACCCGACTCCAGGGCCTTCCAGAGCCCCTGTCCGGACGCCCGGGGACAGGTGCGCATTGGGTGGCAGCGTGCGGGAGGCTATTTTGGTGTCTGGAACGGTTTGGCTGCCTCGCCTGGGGCGTGGGGGTGGCAGCCACGTGACCCTCTGCGTGTCGTTGGGAGACTGCTGGCCACAGAGGCTCTCTGCTCGCCCAGCTGCCACCCACGGCCTCCACAGCCCTGGCACCCGCCCCGGAGGGAGAGCCGCAGCTTCAGGAGGGCAGCGCCCATGGGGCTGCCAGGAGGAGGGACAGGTAAGGCCCCAGGCCTCTGGGTTTGGCCCGTGGCCGGGAGGAGACTCGGTTTCTAGTGGAAGTGGAGGTCTTGGGTCTGGGCAGGCGCTGAGGCTCTGGGTGGGAGGAGGCCATCTAATGGGGCTCCACCTGCTGACCATGGTGGGGCCGGCACAGATGGGCACCACTGTGGGCCTGCAGGGCTCCCCTCACAGGCCGCGCAGTGAGAGTGGCCCGTCCTCCAGGTCACATGCCATGGCTGGGTCCAGCATCGCAGGCAGCCCCTGTCAGAGCCTCGCCTGGGCCCAGCACCCTCGCCCCAGCCGGTCACTGGCCACACCTCTGTGCCTGTGCCTCCCGGCCTCCTTCCTCCAGGACAGCGGTTCTCAGCCAGGGGTCACTTGCTCCCCAGGGGACCTCTAGCATCCGGCAGGGTCTGAAGGCGTTCATGGTGGTCACAGCGGGGGGGACCCTCTGGCACCTGGTAGGGGTGGTGGGATGCTGCTGGACGTCTGTGGTGTGCCTGGCCCCGGGGAGCCGGGAAGCCAGGCTTCAGGATCAGCCGCCCCCTGGTGCTGCGTGAAGCCAGCTGTGTCCAGCCGCAAGGTGTCTTCTGTGGGCTCAGACCCTACGTGGTGCCAGCGTGCCAGCGGGGGAGGGCCTGGGGGAACCCGGGGAAGGGGCAGGAGCGAGGCGAGGAGGGGACCCTGGCCCGGAAGTGGCAGCAGTGGGCACAGATCTGGGTCCCCCGGGCCCCGCTGTGTGGGACCTTGAGGCTGCAGCACCACCATTGTCCCCCCGCCCCCCGTGACGGGCTTGTGGCCTCCAGCCAGCACTCCCGGCATCTGTTGGTCACCTCCTCGGTGGCAGCTGGTGGCCTCCTTCCAGCCTGTGGGTTCCATTTGTCGGGGCCGGGACCCCTCGTCCCTCCCCCATCTGCACCCCACCCTCTGGGAAGCAGCTCCGCCTGGGCCAGCACGCTGGCCTCACAGCAGGACCAGGGGAGGCAAAGGCCAGCTGGGGCCCCACCTCACCGGGCCTGGCAGGACACGTCCCCTGCCTGGGGCCTCGAGGACCCTCTGTGGAGGGTGGGCATTTTCGTGCCCAGGCTGCCGTGTGCATGGGGGATGCTTGACACTGACTTGCTAAGAGGGAATGTCAGGGACCCACGTGGGCAGACCCGGTCCCCGAGGAGCCCTCACCTGCCGCGGAGGTCCAGTGGCTTGGGGCAGGAGGCGCCTGGCCCGACGGTCCTGAGCCTGCCTCGGCTTCCTGGAGCTGAGGCTGTGCGGCCACACTCTGTCCTGGAGGGATTTCCATGCCAGGGGTGGGCGTCCCTGCCCTGCTGAGTGACCATGGCTTCCCACGCCGCCAGCTCCCGCCACTGCGGGAGGAGTGCCTAGGGCAGGAGCGCATGGTGACGAAACACTGGGGGACCAGCACTGCCACCGCGGTTCACAGAGTGGCCTCTGGGGAGGCCAGTGGCACACGGCGGATAGGATCCCAGGTGCGAAACGCTGTGTAAAATCATGGTAAGAGCTAAAGCTAAACCTTGGAGGATGAGACGGCTAATGGCCACACCACAGAGCGGGCAGCGGTCTGTCAGGAAGGCCATGGGCTCCAGCCACACAGGGAACGCTCTCCGAGTGGATGTCATCCAGCCGGGAACCCCGTGCTCAGAGACCTCGCGAGGACACACAGGCGGCCCTGGACGGCTCCGTCAGGAATGCGTGGGCTGGAGCAGCTGACCTGAGCGCAGCCCCCAGACCACTCGGGAACGGCACCACGCGCTGGAAAGGACGCTCCACACCCTCGGCCATCAGGGTGTGCAGATAAAACGAGTCCATTCACATCTGCCAGGGGCCTAGAACAGAGGGCCAGGGACACCCAGGCTGGAGGGAGGACGTGGAGGACTCTGGTGGGAACAGCTGCTGTGGGAAGCAGTCAGGTGCTGCCTCAAAATGTTCAACACACAGTGACCACATGGTCCAGCAAATGGACTCCTAGTGTATACCCAGAGAAATGAAAACCTATGTCCTCACCAAAGTGTGTACAAGAAGGTTCATGGCAGGATTATCCTAAGAACCCCAGAATGAACACATCCCAAAATGCTTTAACTGACAAACGGTCAAACAAAATGTGTGGTGGAATATTACTCAGCCATGAAAAGGAAGGAAATTCTGAAATCTGCTACAACCTAGAAAAACCCAGGAAACCAGATGGAGTGAAAGAAGCCAGACACAAAAACCACAGGTGGTGCCATTCGCTTGAGTGACGTGCCCAGAGCAGGTGAATCCACCGAGAGACCACATTGCAGATGGGAAAAGGGGAAATGGGGGAGGAGAACACAGGATTTCTTTCTGGGGTGACGAGGCTTCTAAATCTGATGCTGGTGATAGACACACGTCTCAACCCCACCAGCCAGTGAGCCCTCCGTGTCCCGGGTGAACCGTGTGCTGTGCCGCGACCCTCGGGAGCCGTCTAGATTGTGGGCGGGGCGCTTCTGCCCGCTCGGCAGCTTCCCTGGAGGAGTGTGGGTGGCAGAGGCAGGCGGGGGTGCGTGGCCTCCCAGGGGGAACGGCCTCCACGCGGGGGGCTGTCTCAGAGGACGAGGGTAGGGGGCTTTCCTTGGTCTCCATGTCCTCCTAACAATGAGTGATGCCCCTTGTAGAATCAAAGAGGAGTGGTTTTTCTGTCTTTGAACCCAGGGCCACCGTCCCCACAGACAGTGGTGGTTCAGGCCGGCCTCCCCTGGGCCTCCCCTCCCTGGCCTTCCCAGGTTGAGTGGGGACCTGGCCGCAGCAGGCAGGCTGTGAGCTGGACGTGGCCCTGCTGTCCGTGGTGAGCTGCGTGGCTTGGGGGGGCCCCGCTGGCAGAGGCCGACAGCCGGGAGCCCTGGTCCCCGAAGGCCCACTGCCCGCCCTGAATGCCAACTGCCCGGCGGGACCACCGCCCACCGCCCTCCCACCCGGCTTGGCTTCCCCGCTCCGGCCAACGGCTCAGATGCCGGTTTTAATTAGAACCTCAGGAAATGCCTTCCCCTCACCAGCCCACCTTGGCCAGCAGGTCAGGAGGAGGCCACAGGGTCCGGGTTCCTGCCCAGGCTGCCCCGCCCTCCCAGGCTCAGGCTGTGCCTCCTGCCAAGGTGCTGGGCCTCTCGGGTCTCAGTCCCCGGTTGGCAGCATGTGGGGTCTAAGGCCTCTGTGCCAGCTGGTGACACTGCTGGCGCTGATGTGCCCTGTGCCCACCCAGGCAGGGCACTTGGCCTGGGGTGTCATGGCGTGTGCCTGGCCCGTCCTGCTGGTGCTGTCCTGGTCGCTCCCTCCCACACCCTCGCCACCGACTCAGGCCGCTCCGGCCCTCTGTGGGCGAGGACCCCAGCCCCACCCCGGGCCTGTCCCCAAGGCTGCCCAGCCTTATGCCTTGGCTGGGGGCAGTTTTGCCCCTCTCCCTTGAGGCAGGTCCAGCGGGGTGACGTGAGGGACATTCGCAGGGCGGGGAGCCTTGTCGCCGGCTGGCTGCCTGGCCTGGGTGGGGCCCTCCGGCCTCTCCTGGTTTCCTGTGTGTGTGAGTGTCCTGGATGCCACCGGAAGGCCAGATGCCCTTTGGTCCTGTGCTCTTCCAGCAGTGAAATGCCATCCTATGGGGACGTGGGTGGCTGTGGGGGAGGGAGGGACAGCTGCTGGGTCCGGAGCCTTGGCGAGCGTGGCGTCCAGGGCTCTCTGCGGTTTTTCTCCCAGTTCTGCCCCCATGCAGGCCAGCCAGTGTCCCCCCAGGCGTGTCCAGTCTCCACGCTGTGTCCGGGCTCGTGGTGTCACTGTGCGGGTGGAGGACTTGGGAGCAGGAGGCAGGCAGCCCTGCCCTGTCCACCTCGGGTGGCGCCCAGGCGGCAGAGCCCCACCACCTCTTGTAGTGGCCACAGGATCCTGCTGTCGTCTGTGTCCAAATGTCCCCTCCCAAAAATCAGTCATCATTTCAATTGCATGTGATCACGGGGTGCGGTGTGTTCACGGGGTTCAGGTGACAGCCGGTGCGTGTGGACGGCGTGATGAGCCTCGGCATGGTTTGGTCGGCGTGATGACCGTGTGTATTTCTAAGGTGCAGCGTCATCCCCCTGAGGACACCGGCGCTGCGGGTCAGGCCACCTGAAGAGTGGGTGCCACCTGGCGGTGCCTTCCAAGGGCCTCTCCCAACGCGGCCGCACGCTGAGGTCGGGGGCCCGGGGCCTCAACGCCGGAGTCTGGGGGCTGCGTGGAGCCCCCTGGACCTCCTTCTTCTTGCTCAGGTCCTCTCAGAGGCCAGTCAGCTGTCCTCCTTCCCCTGCCCACCCCAGGGGACACCCCATGGGACCCCATGTCCCCACGACCTGGCCTGTTGGTCTGCATGAGGGGCCGCTGTCCTGGTGAGGGAGCTGCGGCCTGCCTGTCCCTGTCAGTGCCTCCGTGGGCTCAGGGTTTCAGCCACGTGGAAGGCCGTGGGTGGCCTCAGGGGTGTGTGGGGACGGCTGCGAGCGAGGGCCCTGGGAAGCCGGCATGGCACAGGGGTGCAGCCCCAGCCGGCGGGAGGCTGCGGGAGGATCACTGAGCCTGGAGGCTGAGGCCTGGGCAGCACAGCGAGACCCCCGCTCAAATGAACAGAAGAAGAAAAAGACCCCGTGCGGCCGGGCCCCCCAGAACCCGGTGCGGTGCGGCTGTGGTGCGTACGGCAGCCTGGGGCCCCCGCCTCGCCCAGCCCCTCCCGGCCACTCGGCTCCGGCCAGCCAGCAGCCCCAGCTGGGGGGCTCAGAGGTGGACGTGCACCCCGACACAGACCTGCCTGTGAGCAGCTGCTTCTGCAGTGTCCCCTGCACTGTCCGAGTGAGGGGTCGTGTGTCCCCAGCCGGGCACTGGCCCTCCTGGGAGCTGCTGTGGGCAGCCCCGAGAACCACTCCAGCCAGGGGCCTCTCCATGTTCGGGGCCACGGTCAGGAGGAGCCCAGGAGCCCAGGGCAGCCCTCCCACTCAGCGTTCCCGTCTGCACTGCGGGTCCAGTTTCCTTGCGGTCATTGTGGCCACACTGGGCACTCAGTTTGCAGAGGGTCCTGGAGCCCCGTCCTCCTGGTGGGCGTGTTGTCTTAAAATGCCATCAGGACAGAGGGGGCCTTGGGCAGGGCCCGCTGGACGATCAGGGTCTTCACAGGAGGGTCACCGTGGGAACCAGGTCTGGTGCTGGGCCGCGGAGGGCAGCTCTGGGGAGGGTGGTCACCGAGCAGTGGCAGATGGGGCAGGAACCCAGGCTGGCCCCTTGGCTGGGGTGCAGCTGTGCTCTGTCAGCCATGGGGAGCCATGGAAAGCTATTGAGCAGGGCAGGCCCTGAGCGGAGGGTGCAGCACAGGTGCTTGTGCCCAAGGCCATCACCCCGGTCACTCTGTCATCTTCCCAGTTACCCTGGGGCTCCATCATCCCTCTGTCCCCTGCTGTGGTCTCCATGGGACTCAAGGGGACACTCCCCACCTGGGTCAGACAGGGAGCTTTTCTGACACTTGAGACTTAAGAGGCCAACTCATATTGGAAACCGAGAGGGCAAGGGGCCTGCCCGGGGGTGCCCAGCGAGGCAGAGCCTCCCTGGAGCTGCGGGTCGGCTCCCAGCGCCCATTCCTGCCCAACCTTGGCTCCTCTGTAGCTACACACTGACCTCTCCCCAGGGTGTCCATGGGTCTAGGTACAAGGCCACCCTGAGCCTGGGAACTGTGTGGGTCCAGGCACAGGGCCATCTGAGCCTGGTGACTGCGTGGTGAGCTTGTGGGCCTCTCAGACCCTCGTGTGTCCAGAGGTCGGGTCAGCAGGGACTTTCCTGTAGAGATGGCAGAGCGGAGGCGGGGGACCAGCTCCCCATTACCTGGGCCTGGACTACCACGCAGGCCTCTTGGACAGGTCACGTGTCCCCAGCCCTTGCTGTGGGGTTAGTGTCCGTCTGGGGCTCTCTGCAGGAAGCCTGAGGACTCAGGGCCTTGTCCCCTCGGGCCCACCTTGAGCTTCACCTGATCCTGGGTGGGGACAGCCTGCCTTCCATCCACCTCCTCCCGAGTTGAGCAACTGGGCCAGCGGGAGCTGCGGGGCGTAGCAGAGATGCCCAGGTGGGAATGGTCAGGACCCCCATGGGCCCACAGCCAGCAGGCCCAGCTTCTGGTGCACCTCAGAAGGCGATCAACACACCCCGGCACAGGAGGCCTGTCGCTGGGGCCATGGGAGCACTGAGGTCGTGTGGGGTCTGGGCAGGGATGGAGTCCTACCTGAGTGGAATGGAGGTGGGCAGGACTGCATAGGTGGGGACAGGAGGCTGGAAATCAGGTGGCCACACTGCCTTGGACCCAAGGGGGTAGCTGGAAGGAGACTGACCTGGAATTGAATCCTGGCTCTGCCCTTCCTGGCTGTGTGACTTTAGACTGCTTGGTTAACCTCTCTGAGCTTGGTTCCCAACTTGGCCAAGTGGACCTAAGACTCCCTGCCCCCCAGGGAGGCTGTGAAGGTCTCAGGCAGCTCATGCTGCCTCTGGGCGTTGCCCTCCCTCGGTCCTGCTGGCGGGCCTGCTCTCGAGAGGTGGTGGTGGTCTTCTCTGGAGAGCTCTGGAGCGGGCTGTGCGGAGTGGGAGGGAGGGTGGCCGGCCCCACGGCTGCCTGGCCTGCAGGGAGGTTGTAGGCCGGACGTCCTGGGGAGCGGAGTCCCTGGCGGGCAAGGCTCAGCCACAGGATTGGGGGGCTTGTGATGGCGCCTGCCTGGGCTTTCCTGGGGAGCAGGGGCTGCAGCGGTGCTCTCGGCGCCCCAGCCCTTTCAGAGCATGAGACCCTTTCCAGGGAGCTCGCCCCCGCCGGCTGGCCGCTCGTGCACATGCTGAGGAGCTGCCCAGCAGTGGACCCCGCCTCTTCCCTGGAGCCCTGTGCACAGTGGGAGCCCACAGGCCTCAGCGCCCGGGAGGCCACCTGCTCTGTGGAGGGCGGTGCCGTGCGGTCACGAGCCTTAGAGCCCTAGGCCCTGGGAGCCCCCCGCTGGGGAGGAGCCCTGGTGCCACTGGGCACAGGGAGGGAGCGCCGGCAGCCTGGAGGGCGGCCTCTCGGAGGGTGCGAGGCGTCCTGCCCTGGGGCGTCCCCGAGCGGGCGGCAGAGCCTGGCCAGCAGTGTCCCGAGGCCCGGGGTCTGTGGCGCGGTAGCTGACCACCCAGACAACAGCAGGGGGCGGTAGCTGACCGCCCCGACAACAGCAGGGGCAGCCGGTGACACGCAGGCTCTGAGGGCTCAGAGGCACGGGTGTGCCTGCTGCAGTGTCAGGAGGGAGCAGGGTGGAGGCCTCTGGAGATGCTGGTCACAGGGTGGTGGTGACGGCAGCTGGCGGCTTGGTGGCTTCCCGCAGAGCAGCTCCTGACCTCTGCCCGTCGCCGCCTAGGGCTGCTTTGGGTTCCCCACAACATGGCTGCCGCGCGTCCCGAGGAGCCAGGCGCGTCTGCGCACTGTGCCACCTCGCTCTCGGCCGCCTGGTGTCATTTCCGCCATGCTCTTTGGGTGGGACCCCACCACTTTCTGGAAGACTGGACACGGCCTGTTGTGGGGGCTCCCACGGTCCCTGTGGAGCCCCAAGGAGCCTAGGAAGGGCCCAGCAGGGCCAGTGGGCCAGGTGGGGCGCGCACAGTGGCCCGGTGCCACTCGGTGGATGTGCAGGCTCGTCCTCCTGGCTGGGCACCTGTGGTCAGGACAGGCTGGCCTGCTGGGCGAGGGGGGAGGACATGGAGCCCCTACTCTCAGAGAGGGCAGCCCTCAGGACGTTCAAGGCCTGGGTGAGTGTGGACCCTCACCCAGTAGCCCCCACTGCTGGCCCAGCCAGCCCTGGGCAGGCTTTGAGGACCAGGGAGGGTCAGGGCCCCAGGAGCTGGCCTGGGGCGGGGCGGTGGGAACAGCCGTTTGGGAAGGCGAGGCACTTCCCGCGCAGCCCCTCTGCCCGCCCCGGGCTCAGGCCTTCAGTCCCCTCTTAGGACCTGGGGTGGAGCTGAGCAGGTCGCTGTCTCAGGGAGCCGCAGTCTGGCCCCAGGACAGGTGAAGGTCCTGGGAGAAGCCGGTCTGCCCTGGGGGCCAGGAAGAGGGCCAGGCGGTTCCGGGTGCTGGGGGAGCAGCCCCCCAGGGAGGCAGCTTCAGGGCCCAGGTTTGCTGGTGGAGAAGTGGCCTGGGGGTCATGCCGGGCGCCTGCCTGGGCCTGGGCCCCAGGCCTCACTGGTGCCACCAGCTTCTAGCCCGTGGTGCGTGCCCTTCTGTCCCTCCTCCATGCCATGAGTGGAGCGGCTTGGGGACAGGGACTGTCAGCCTCCACGCAGCCCCGTGCCTGCTGGGCCTGACGGACGGCCTTGCCAGAACGGGGCCAGCTCTGGGAGCAGCTCCCCGGGCTCGGTTATAATTAGCCATCCACCCTAAGTAGGTTAGGAAGCGGGCCCATGCGGCCTGGCATGGTTTCCCAGCAAGGTACGCGGGGACCCAGGTGAGGCTTGGCCTGGTCTGAATCCTAGGGAGGACTGGCAGCGTCCTGAGGGCGAGGGCTCCGAGGCCCCTGGGGGGCTTGTCTGGAGGGGGCAGCGTGGCAGCGTGAGGGCTCAGGGGCAGGTGCCTAGGGGAAACTTCGACAGAGGCGGTGCCCAGTGCTGACGCTCCTCAGGGCGCCAGTGCCCACGTCCCCAGGGGTCAGGTCCGCTCAGGCCTCCCGGCGCCGGCCTGGGGAGACAGACCACTCAGACCCGACCTCGGCCAAGGGGTTTCGGGGCCAGGGGAGGCAGACAGGCTGTGGACAACAGTGACCAGGTGGCCAGGCAGCACCCAGAAGAGCCCCGCAAAGCCTGCTGTTCGTGACCCCCCGACGTGACCGTGTCACCTCCTCCCAGAGGCCTGCCCAGCCTGCACACAGGTTCTTGGCTGCTGCGCCTCCTGTGGCTGCTGGTTGTCACGGTTGGAGAGAAGGGGCCATCACCCTGTCCCCCACGGCCCTGGGTGAACGACCTCAGGAGTGGCCATGTGTGAGCTGGCCCCGGGAAGCTCGTCTGGTCACCACAGCATTGCTGGAAGAGTCAGGGACTGCACACCCACCGTGGGCACAGCACACAGCCGCTGGGTCTCCGCAAGGCCACCTCTGCTGGCTGTCCCGCATCCCCCGGAAGAGCACACGGGGCCTGTCCCACCCACCCAGACCACCCAGGAGAACACGGGGCAGACGAACATGGGGCTTGGCCGAAGGCCTGGCTGGGGGTCAGCCTATAGGGCCTTGGAGGAGGAGTGGCTGGAGACGCATGGATGCCGGGAGGAAATGGAGCCAACTCCGAGGACTCGGGAATGCCTGAGCTTTGCTGTCACCTGATGAGAGATGTGTCCCTGAAGGAGAAGGTGTCTGGCCTGCCCTGCGTCCCCAGGCGGGCGCCCCCTCTCCTGTCCCTGTCACCCTGGGTGGTGGCCTCCTGTCTCCCAGGCTTGGAGAAGAGTGTACTCGCAGTCCAGCAGGCGGCCGAGGGGCGGGGACATCAAACACTCCTGGGCTGGGACCCCATGTGAGGACAGGGGAGTGAGCAGGGCCGGCTCTGGAAGGGGCCTGAGAGTGTGGGGCGGTGAGGGGAGGCGCGCCCCCCAGGTGAGACCCTGTGAGGTCCCGCCCTGCCCAGCGTGCAGAATGGAGTCCAGGCTACACCCCGAGGGACCCGGCTGGGAGCCGCTGGGCTGGGGGCGGGTGAGCAGGGCCTGGGAGCTGCCAGCCAGCCCTGGTGGCTGCCAGGTGGGCCCATGCTCAGTGGGGGTGGGTGGGGGTGCGGTGTGGCTGGCAGGGCCAGGGCCCCTCTCGAGTCCAATGCAGAGGACACCGGAGGCTGGAGAGGCCAGGAGCCCACGTGCCTTTGCCTGGCGCCCAGCAGGTCCCCTGGTGGGACGGACGGTGGACTGACAGTGGCCTGCAGGCCCATGCGGTGGCCCTGGGGAGCTTGGCTGGCGGGGCCCAGGGTCAGGCTGGGTGCCCTTCAGGACTGTGCGGAGGTGAGTGAAGTGCCGAAGAGACCCGAGGACATTGTCCACCCTCCTGGCCATGGTCACCGCCAACGCTCTGGAGCAGCACCACCACACCAGCAAGCAGCTCCCCAGGGTCAGCACAGCACCGCCCTCCTCAGTCCCTCGCCCTGCTGGTTCCCTGCCTGCCCCTCACTAAGGTGACCCCCAGCGTGAGGCACAGCTGGACGCCGCCCGGCCCAGCCAGTGTCTCAGCGAGGGCGTGGCCTGCGGACCCGGCCAGGCCCACCCCGGGCCAGGCAGATGGAGCTTGACTGGGACAGAGGCCACTGTCCACCTACCGACTGTGGCCGACACAGTGACAGAGATGAGCCGTGTGACGGGGACGCATGCCCTGCAGGGGCCGATGCCCGCTCTGGCCTTTACCAGGAAGGGTCTGTGGCCTGCTGGGCAGACATGAGGCCCCAGCGCCCCAGGCCCTGCCCCAGCTGCGCTCCGCTCCTGGGTCACAGGCCGCCCTCTGCGCCTGCAGAGCGGTGTCAGCGGGGACAGGTGGGTGAGGCTGCCATGGCCGCGTGGCACTGGGTGGCAGGCCTGAGAGCCCTGCCCTCCCTCCCCACGGAGGCCGCCCAGAGCAGGGTGTCGCGGTCCCGGCCTCGAGTGCGTCCCACCTCTTGAGTTCACAGGGAGGTCATTCTGGCAGCGAGAGCCCCGTCACCCCAGCATCAAGGCCGACGTGGAATCATGGTGGAATGAAGGCGGGTCTGTGGCGAGGCCTCGGAGCGCTGCCTCCTTTTTAAATTAAAAGGAGAGTTTAAACAGCTGCACCTGGTGGCCCTGTCCCCGCGGCCGGCGCCTCAGGTGCTGCGGTGCAGGGGGGGCGTCTGAGCGGCATCGACTCCGTCCTGGGTGCCACGAGTTTAAACGGCTGTGTCACTGCCACGGTATCATGTAGGGCAGGGCCACTGCCCTGAAAGTCCCCTGCTCCACCTGTTTGTCCCCCCACCATCCCCTGGCCAGGGCCGATCTTCCTTGTCCCCAGTTTTGCCGTGTCCAGAGTGTCCCGGCCTCTTCAGGCTGGGGCCTTCCCTGAGCACTTCGCCCCTCTGTCCTGAGAGCCCGAGAGCCCCTCAGTGTGGGATCTGCAAGCCCAGGCTTGGGGCAGGTGCCTGAGGCCCGACGGCCCACCGGCCCCTCCCTCCCAGGCTCTGTCTGTCTGGGATGGTGACCGGCGGTGGCCATGACTCTCCCACCTGTGCGGACCTCAGGCACAGGGGCACAACCCTGCAGTCAGAGGCGGAGGCCGCCCTGTGGCCTGGGGAAACCCGAGGATGCTCCAGAGGCAGGTCGCAGCCGCGACTCCTGCAGGGAGTGTGGACAGGACTGGAGGGCCTTCCCGAGGAGGCAGAGC
The DNA here is from genome assembly GCA_020662805.1 of Glaucomys volans. Lineage (NCBI taxonomy): Eukaryota > Metazoa > Chordata > Mammalia > Rodentia > Sciuridae > Glaucomys > Glaucomys volans. Next base: position 159,153 of record JAJEJO010002874.1, read on the forward strand.
GAAGGCCAGGGCCTCCAAGAGCCTGTGCCTGCAGACCGTGCGCAGGCCCTGGGGCAGGCGAGGCCGGGCTCCTGGAGACGGCCGTGGGCGGAGCTCTGCAGATCTGGACTCAGGAGGAGGGTGTTTAGATGCTGGTGACTGGCTGCCGGGCAGAGCCGATGTCACTGATGAACCCAGACACGTCAATGTCTGGTTTTCGACTCTGGAGGACGCAGCCGGTGTCACATCCAGGGGAGCCCGGGTCCTGTTCACAGTTCTCGCCAGCCTCGGTCTGTGACCTCCCTCAGCCCTGGGAGGCCCGCTCCCAGCAAGCTCCGTCTGGGGTGTGGTTTTCCCGTCTGATCGGGATGCCTGTCCTTTCTTCCCCAAGTGCGCTATTGAAGGCAGCCCTCTGATGGGACAGCCTGTGGGCTGGTCCACCAGGCCAGACCCACTGAGAGGTGCCCTGTGGGTGATGCTGGCCAGGCCAGCCCTTCCTGACAGGAGCCAGCGGTCTCCAAGTCTGGCGTCTGGGAACCATTCAGAAGCACTGAAGATATTTTAAAACCAAAGTGACTGGGTCCCCTGAACTGCGAACTCAGGTGGGGCTCAGGGGTGAGTGCTCTGCAGACCCCGTCACTCAGCGGGGGGACAGCTTCTCGTGGCCTCAGTGTCCACCTTGTGAGATGGGCACCCGCCTGACCTCGTGGGGTGGCAGGAGGGCCAGGCAAGCCCCAGCCTTCCCTTGGCACCAGCTGGTGTGCAGGAGGCTCCAGAGTCTCAGTGTTGAAGAGGAAGACGGGCCATTCATGTCCCTTGCTGCCCCTGGCTGCCTGCTGTGCAGAGCCCGGGCTGGGGACAGGCTGGGGACCAGCACCCGTCCTGGGCCTGAGCCGTGGGGGTGGGAGCTGGGCCCTGGCAGCGTGGCCCAGGGCTCACCATGATTGGAAGGTTCTTCTCCAGCCGTCGTGGGCACTCTCGGGCTGCCAGGCTCTGTGACCTTCAGGGTCAGCTTGTCAGCTGGCTTCTAGCTGGTGGAGCATGGCCTCAGGCAGGCTGGTTGACCGGGTGAGCCACACCTGGCCCTGCACCCCGGGGACCCTGTCCTCAGCCAGCACCAGCTCCCTGCTCCCTTTGGCCTCCCAGGGCAGCACAGTTGGGGTGGCCCCATCCAACACCCCATCCTGCTGGGGGCCACGTGGAGAGACCCCGGGGCACGGCCCCACGTCCTCCTGCGGGCTGGCGGGGCCGCGCCCTGGGCTCAGTGTGCACAGCAGCGGCCTGAGCTGGTGAGCCGCCTTGGAGAGCCGCTGTCGCCCTGGGAAGCACGTGATGCGCGCTGTCAGCCGGGTCGGGAACGAGAGCGAGGAGGAGCGCACGGGGTCTCGCAGGTCCTGCGCGTGCTGACCTTTCGAGGCCGCTCTGTGGCAGCGCTGGGAGGAACCCGCCTTGCAGGCACACAGGCCACGCCTCGAATCCACAGCTGCACCCCAGGGTGACAGGCAGCTGCTGCTGGAGGGGAGCCCAGGGGTCCAGAGGCCCCTCGAGGCAGTGTCTACTTCCTGCCACCAGAGGGCAGCACCAGAGGCCCCAGGTGAGTGGGGTTGCACAGCCCGCAAATCAGGCCCTTAAGATAGCCCCCCCCAGAGATGTTGGCACAGCCAGGAAGCTGGTGACGTCAGGCCCTGTGCTCTTCCTAACGGAGGTCGCTGTTTCCTGCGCGCCGGTTGCTGTGGGCTGGTTGCTAGGCAGATGTTTTTGCCATGGTCCCAGCGCGCCTCCCTGGGGATGTGATGTGAGCAGAGGCGGGGTGGGTGACAGGACAGACAGAAAGACAGGCAGGACACAGGTGCCAGGGACACAGTTGAGGTCACAGCATGAGGGGGCAGCAGAAGTTCCGTCCTGGGCCACTGACCCCACAGACCCTGCTGCTCACAGCAACTTGAAACTGACCTTTCTCCTCTCCTGGACCTGAGCCAGGTTCCAGCCACAGACCTGCCTTGCTCATCATGTCATCCTTGTGTCCCTGGTAGGAGAGGACAACAGGGCCACATCACCCCACCTGCCACCCCTGGTTGAGTGCTGATGGGACCAGGGCGACTCACGGCACATCCCCTGGCAGCCTGCAGCGGGTGCCGCCTGGGGCTTCCCACCCTCCACGCCTGCTCTCCCTGAGCCGCTCAGGCTTCCTGCTCCTCCCTCAGCTTGACAGCGTGGGCAGGCTGGCGCTGTCCACAGGGGAGGGTGCGGGAGCACTGCAGGCGGGTGGGCACCCACCACCCACGGAGGGAAGTGTGGCCACTGCCCCAGGGCTGCCTCGGAGCTCAGGGCCCTGGCCCAGCTCTGCCCCATCCGTTTTGCTGTAACTTCTTGACCTCTTAAAATGCAAGGTGGGTGTGGACACCGAGCCCTGGGGCCCAGGGCCACCGAGTTATTTTTAAGGCAACTGGCAGCACCACCTTGAGCCATTCAGCATCCCTGTCCCTGGCAGGCCTGGTGCCCCTCCTCCCGGCAGTGCATGGGCAGCCTCCCCTCGGGAGCAGCTCTGCAGAGGAGGAGAGTCTTGCCTGCCCTGGCCACAGGCAGCCGCTGGCGTGCAGCCCTGGGAGTGCCGGGACTGGCGGGAGCTGGGGGAGCTGTTCCTCGTCTGGCCGAGGTTCGCTGATTCTACTGCAGGGAGGGGAGCACAGGCCTGGGTCGCCAGTGCCGGTGTTCAGCCTCCTGGACAGATATTGAGCGCCAGGCGTGGGTCGGGCCTGGGTGTGCTGGGCCCTCAGAGGGCTGCAGCGGGCATCTCCTGGGCCAGCAGCATGTCCTGCCGCCACCTCTGGGCTCAGCTGCAGCCGCGGCAGTGGCCTTGCCTGTGGAAGCGTCCGCGGCACCTGCAGCACCCGGCCTCTGAGAGCGACCTGGCCAGCCCAGACCCAGCACCCAGGGAGGGAGGGATCTCTGCCTGGTGACCCTCGTGCATGGGGAACAGGAAGTGAGGGACCAGTGCTGCCTCCCCTCCCTCAGGGGATGAGCTGGGCAGGTCCTACAGGACTCCCTGGGGGCCCCCAAGGCCAGCTACTCAGTAGCACCAGGCTCTCGGCTTCAGTCTTCCCCGTCCCACCCTCCCGGTCCCTCTCTCTTTCCTGGCACCTGGGGCCCCCAGGTGTGCACCTGTGTTGACTCGGCCTCGCGGGAACCCAGACCAAGACAGGAGAAGCTGGCCTGAGGGGCTGTGGCAGTAAGTGGAGACAGCACAGGGACGTTCAGTGGGACCACCTGCGACTCCCTCTGCAGCGGCTTGAGTAGCTGGCAGGTCACCGCAGAGCGGGCGGGGCAGCTTCTCGGTGGAGAGGGAGGCTCAGCTGGGCCTGAGGCTCTCAGCCTGGAGGCTGGGGTGCTGGGAGAGGCCTGTGCCCTGGTGGCTGGCGAGGGCCGTATTTGGGCTTCTCTGGCTGGTCTGGATTGGAAGCAGGCAAACGTTAGGGCAGCTGTGGGCTCGTCATCGGGTTGTGCCGTCTTGGACCCCCAGTTGTCACTAGAGATGGCTCCTACCCTCCTGGCTGTGCCGTGGGCCAGGGACTGGGTTCCAGCAGGGCCACAGGCTGGGCTGCAGCCTGTTCCCACGTGCGGCCGGCCCTGCCTGGGGTTCAGTCTCTCGGCACGAACACAGAGCTCTTGGCACAGGGTCTGGTCCAAGGGGGCTTCAGGGGGCTGCTGCTGGACACGGTGGTGCCGGCACCACGTGAGGGTGGTCAGTGGAATGGCCCCACCCCAGAGCCTGCGGCCCATCTGAAAGCTCGTGTGCCGTGTGAGAGGCCTGTGGCGGCCCAACAGGTGCCCACGGCGAGGGGCTCAATCCACACCAAGGCCTGGCCTGCCGGGCCCCGGGAGCTGGAGAGGTGGAGCTGGGCCGGCTTTCCTGGGCTCACTGCCCTTCCTGTGTCTCAGAGGCCAGCGATGTTGCTCCCCTGGCCTCCTCCACGGCCCTGGCTCTACCGAGCACACGAGGCATCCTCCAGGTCAGGGCCCTGGGCTGGCGCTGGGCCACACGGGGTGCCAGCGGCTCTCCCGCTCTGCAGGTCCTCCAGGACGGGCCCGCACGGCCCCTCTGTACCATGGGCTAGTGCACAGGTCTGGAGATCACAGACCACACTGCGGGCTGCTCTCCTGTCCTCTGAGGCCTCTGGCCACGAGCCCCTGGCTGCACTCCGGAGCTTACCTGGCTCCGACCTCTGGGGTCCTCAGTCCCTCCGAGTCAGGGCTCTGGCAGCGTGCCGACGCACGGAGCCTGAGCTGTGCACACCACCTGCAAGGCCCCGGACCCACTTGGCTCCCACCTGCGCCCAGCAGCGCACCCCTCCCAGGACCCACCTTCCCTCAGCCACTCCACCTGGGGTCTCTGCGGCTCTCCTGCTGCCACGGCTGCTCTGGCCAGCCCCGGTCCCCAGCGTGCTGGCTCCAGCCTGCGGACACGGGCGGGTCCGGGCACCCAGGGTCGGCCGCAGGGCCATCACACCAGCCGTCAGCCGGGGTTCCCAGCGCCTCCCAACACCCTGCCCTGGGACGGACATTCAAGGGACAGCAGGGATGTTCAGACCAGTGTCCCAGGACCAGAGGAAATGTGCAGCCAGCTCCATGGGAACGTGGTGCTGTCCTCACAGGACGCAGGACCGGGTCCCCTGCGGCAGAAGGTTGCCAGCTTTGTGGGGAGGAGGCCCTGCCTCAGACCTGGCCGGGCAAGGTCGTGCCAGGTGGAGGCAGCAGGCACTGGGTGGCCCTTAGGAGGGGACAGCAATGGCCTGGGCACTGTAGGCGCAGGGCCAGGCTGCTCATGGTGGGGGGCTCACTGCAGCTGACCAGGGAGCCGTGGCCCTCAGGGTTGCCGCCTGTCACATGCTCTGATTCTCACGTGCCCCAGGCAAGGCGGACCAGAGGCACCTTGATGCCGAGTGACGCAGGGCTGGCAGGGGCCGAGCCCCAAACCTGCAGGCGAGCCCACCCACCCTGACACACTGCTCGCTTCCTTCCCAGTGTCGCAGCCCCAGGCCGCCCACAGCCCCCTGGAGCAGCCGCCCGCCGCCGCGATCCTGTGCAGCACCTGTGGGAACGTGTGCAAGGGGGAGGTGCTGCGCGTGCAGGGCAAGTACTTCCACATCAAGTGCTTTGTCTGCAAAGGTGAGTGGCAGCCGCGCGGGCCTGCCCTGCGTGTCCTGCGGCTCCGGCTGGGCCTGGGCAGCGACGGGCCTTCCAATGCAGCCCATGTCCTGTCCCAGAGGTCGGGGAGGGACCTGCTTGGTGGGGAGGCTGCGGGACCAGCCCCAGGTTCCCGGCCGTCCTCCTGTGACTGTGCCCAGCACCTGAGGCTCCCCAGCCTAGGGCCGAGAGGGCAGCACTCAGGCCTGCGGGCCATCACAGTGTGGGCAGGTGGCCTCGGCCCGCAGGGAGCACGCCCATTGTGTTCCGGGTGAAAAGCACTTTGATTTTATTCTAGGTGTAAAAATGACATAAATAATATGCTAAATTCAAATAATACCAAAAAGACAAGATGAAAGTAAAACCAAAACCAGCAGTGTCCTCCCCCCAGGTGGCCCGGGCCACCAGCCTCCCCGGGCCCCATGTGCGTGAGCGGTTCATCCCCTAGAAAGGCATGAAACCGCAGCTGGGGGTGCTGAGTCAAAGCCCGGGGTGATGTCCAGACCCCGAGCCAGCCCTCGGGGCTCGAGGGAGGACCCACCAGCACCCACGCTCCACGTCTATCCCCCGATGTGTGTCCCCAGGTCCCAGGCCAGCTGCTGGGCTGGGCCAGAACTTCAATTCTGGGCCTTTCTGAGCCCCTGACTGAAGGAGTCCCTCCCAGGTTCCTGTGGAGGCACCCAGGGTCCTCCCCATGGGGACAGGGGACACCGAGCACAGGGAAGCCCCTCCCACCTGCAGCCGCCACTTCCTCCGAGTGGCCTGCAGGCTCCTCCCTGGGATCCCTGTTGTTTGAACTGGAAGCTCAAGACCACATCTGGACTCCTCCTCTGTAGAAGGGGACCCCATAAGTGCCCAGGGAGGTCCGGGTGCCCGGGGAGGCCCAGCAGGGCTGTGACTTGGGGACCACAATGATCTCCACCCCCCTCCTCTGAAACCCTGAGGGCTGGTGGGCAGCAGTTCCTGGTCCCTCAGCAGAGACTGGCCACTGCCCACCCCTTGGGGCTCCATGTGGGTGGGAACCAGCCCTGACCCCCGTCACCTGGATCCAGAACCCCGTGTGCCCACGGCCCAGCCGTCCCCGAATCCTCAGGGGCCCTGTTCTCCACGGTCCCACCTCTCTAACAAGGCCGCAGAGGCGGGGTTGCTGCTGGGGACCCCCGACCGTGTCCTCGGCTCTTAGAAAGGACAGCAAGGAGAGCTCAGGAGGTCCCTGCGCTCCTGCTCAGGACTGCAGAGCCAGGGAGGTCCCCAAGAGCTCTGCAAACAGCCGCAGGTCAAGCCATCATGGCCTCAGGCCGACGCCTCGTCCAGGCTCCTCGGGGACACGCTGTTCCGGAGATCCTGGTGCTGGGTGGGAGGAGAGCCAGCTCACCATGTCCTCACCAACATGGACAAGTCACCTTCACAGGAAGGCTACCCCCTCAGGGAGGCCTACTAACAACCCCACAAGATCACAGGACTCGGCTTCCCTCTCTACCTCCCCACCTGGACTGTCCCTCTCCCACATCTCATCTGTGCATGCCGCTGGTGCCTCTCCTCAAGGTCTCAGGATGGCTGCTGTAGCTCCAACATCACATCCCCATAGGGTGGCAGGCAACGTAGGAAGGGATGTGGTGGTACAGCGGAGGGCCCTCTCCTTTCCCTGAAGCACCCCATGGCTTTGCCACGGCACTCACTGGCCACACCTGGGCCACATGGCCATTCCATTGGCCAGCGGGAACAGGAGGGTTGTGACTTGGCTCAGTCCTGTCCATCCTGGATGGGCATGTTATCAGTCAAACCAAAGCAGGCTGGTCAGCTGGGGGGTGGCCATGCCACAGTCCAGGCCTGATTCAGGAGTCCCGTTGGGTCTGTTCTGACCCATGTTCAAAGCAACTTAACATCATGGACAAGCACTTGCTAACAGAGCACCTACTATGTGTCGGACACTGTCCTTGGTGCTTGGGATGCATCATGAGCAAGGGCATCCCTGCCCGTGGCCAGTTCCAGGGCAGGGAGGAGCCCGTGTGCGGCCACGGCAGGGCCCCCGTGGTTTTGGTTAGGCCTCTGCTCTGGTCCTTCCCACCTCTTTCTCCAGATGAGTCTCCCGTAAGTCTGGAGGCAGCTGTGTGCACTCGTCTGGCTGCTGATATTCACTGGGCATTGCTGCTCAAGCCAGGCGGGGGCAGGCCTGTCACCCCAGCGACTCAGGAGGCTGAGGCAGGAGGATGGCAAGTTCCAGGCCAGCCTCAGCGAGACCCTGTCTCAAAATGAAAATAGTGATAAGAAGGAAAACAAGTGGAGGCAGCTCCGTGGTAAAGAGCCGTGGGGTCGACTCCGGGGCAGGAGAAGAACCCACTGGTTAAGCACTTTCTCCAACTCTAGATTCTTCCACCGCCGCTTCCCTGTTGGCCCTGATCCTTCCATCTCCGTGGCTCCGAGGAGACCCCACTGTTCCACCAGCCCTGCACCCAGGCCCATCCCGCAGATGCTGGGCTAATCCACTTTTTCCTTCCGGCGGTCAGGCAAGGCTGTTAACTCAGCTGATGGGGAATACCTTGAGCTCCAGAGAGGTTGTGTTACCTCCCCAGGGTTGCCCAGCTGGGAAGCAGCGAGCAGGCCCGGCCGGGCTGCCCGCCCTGCAGCTGACCCTGTGGGCACCCATGGCCACTTCCTTGGGGAGGCTCCCAGAAGCAGCTGCAGGTCAGAGGGCAGGAGCCCTTGCTGTGGTCCTGAGCTGGCGCTGAGTGAATTCCAGCCCTCCTGCCCGCTTCTCTAAGTGACCTTAGTGGCAGCCCCAGGGCCTTGGTCCCCGCAGCACTCCGAGCTCCAGTCACCTTGGCTAATTGTATTTGATTTCCCAAAACGTAACCAGAGAGCCGCGGTTGTCCTGCAGAGGCTTCTAGAATTACTGGCGAATGGGGCCTGTTATTTTTAGCAGGCAGAGGTCAGAGCCGTTGCTGCGGGCGGTGACCTTGGCACCCCAGGGCAGCGAGGGGGCCCGCCTTTGCCTGGCCACAGACATGGCCCGAGATGAACAACGAACGACTGGTGTGGAAGAGGCCTCGGAGTGGCCGGGGACTGCCTCTGCCTCGGGGAAGGTGAAGCAGCAGGTGTCACTTTGGGTGATGGAGCCTTGTGCTCCCCACGAGGATGCAGAGGGCCAGAGAGGGCAATGAGCTTGCCCAGGGCACACAGCAAAGCACCATGGAGGTGGAGCCGAGCCCCAAGGCTGGTGCCAGGCCCTGGAGAGAGAGGCTGGGCCCTGGGGACAGGCACCACCAGCCACGCTGGGCTATGACCCATTTGTGGCCAAGAGCTGGGCACGGTGTGGTAGGTGGAGCAGGCCGTCCTGCCTCTGTTGGAGGCATGGGAAGGCCGGGCTGACGGCCGCCTCTGGCCGCATCCTCACAGTCAGGCTGAGACGGGCACTGCCAGGGTCAGCGTAAGGTGCGCCAGGGCCACGTGGCTTTCCAGAACACAGCTTGGGGTTGTTGAGTTGTGCTGGCCCGTTGGCACCGGGGCCTGGACAGCTGGTGGGCCAGGGCCAAGGGGCTTCCTCCAGAGAACCAGCAGAGCGGCAGGGGTCAGCCAGGGCGTGCCATAGGCTGCTCCCTCCAAGACTGTGCGTGGCTCTCAAGCACTCCTGGGCGTGGGGGGCAGGTGTGGCAGGGGCACCCCTGCTGCCCAGGGTGGACCTCATTCCCCACTGACCACTGCTTCCCCAGGCCTTGGCAGCCTGCGTGGGAGTTGGTGTGGGAAGACAATCCCCCTCTCTCCCTCCAGCCTTGCCACACTGTGGGGGCCGTGGACAGGGAGAGCCAGAGTGGAGGAGGGGCTGTGGACCAGGCAGGGGCACCAGCCACAGGGTCGCCTGTCCTCCCCTAGGGTCTCCAGCCCAGAGCAGAGCCAGGCACACAGTAGGAACTCTGACCGCACAGGTCCCTTCTGCAGCATGGGGAGACCACCCACCTGGTGTCGGGAGGGGCCCGGGGACTCCAACCCCTCCTCCGTGTTGGGGTTGAGGCTTGCCCAGCAAGGACGAGCCTGGACTGGTCCTTGAGCCAGCCCCCTTATCACCCAAAAGGGTCCTTTCCGGGCACTTCCTTAAGGGAAGTCCACTGCAAAGGCTTCTGGCCTTGTGGCTAAGATCATGGGTAAGAATGTCCCCTGATTCAGGCCGGAGGCCCCTGGGGACCACAGCACCTGGGCCTGTGCCAGGTTTGCGGCTGAGGGGCCTGGCGAGGATCGGGAGCCAACACCAGGCCTGGTCCCCCAACAGCCTGCGGCTGCGACCTGGCGGAGGGCGGCTTCTTCGTGCGGCAGGGCGAGTACATCTGCACGCGGGACTACCAGCGGCTCTACGGCACGCGCTGCTACAGCTGCGACCAGTTCATCGAGGGCGAGGTGGTGTCCGCGCTGGGCAAGACCTACCACCCCAACTGCTTCGTGTGCGCCGTCTGCCGGTGAGTGGCCTGCCTGGCGCCGCCCCTCCTCCCGGAGCCGGCCTGCCAGGTCCCTCTGCAGCCTAGCGCTATGCTCTGAGTCCCCCACTGCAGGTGACATGCCACCGCCTGCAGGCACATGGCTTCTTCCCAGACCCCACCCAGCTCCTCCACCCCAGGCCTCCGCAGCCGCTGCCCCAGCCACCGCTTGGGCCGAAACTCGTGCCTCCACACCCTCCCCTCCCGTCCATTGCCCCCGAGGCCCCCAAGAGGACAGCTGAGCTCTTAGCCTGGTCGGAGGGGTTTCCTCAGGTGCCAGGCCCAGGGCCCTGCCTCCCCAGGCTCTGCCCCAGTGCCTCCTGCAGAGCCGTCCCGCCTGGCCACCTGCCTTCCCTCACTGCGTCTTGGGCCCCAGGACTGTGCCCTTCCCCAGCCCTGGGGCTGTGGCTGCTTTGGCGGGGTCCTGGGAAGGCAGGGGCTGCGCCTCACTCCGCTCTGGCACCCAGGGCCTGGACAGAGCCGGCGTGGTGGCCAGGGAAAGGCTGGATCCTGACCTCACTGCAAGGCCACCGGCTACCCTCTGCCCACAGCCCCCGTGCCGAGCTGGGAGGCCAGCAGGCATCTGCCCACCCCTCCACCACGCTCCCAGGGAGGACATTCTGTTTCTACAAAACAGCGAGAAAATCACCCGCAGGGTCTGTTTCCTGCCGCTCTCCCCGGGGTACCACACCCAGGGGACGGGGACAGTGTCCCTGCTGTTCCCAAAGCTCCCGTCTGTGGTCACAGCACGTACCCGGGGCAGAAACGGCAGCTTATGTAAGAGGATGCGGGGAGAGGAAGCTGGGACAGCAGGATGGTTCTGTGAAAGAGCCACTGTGTGTCACACAGCCACGGCCACCTCTGCGGGGCTCGGCCTGAGTCTGTGTAGCTCAGAGACCAGGGCTCGCGGATCCTGGCTAGCTTGGGAAATCGCGTCTGGATAAGCCGCTGTTTTAAAAATAATACCAGCCAGCACTGCTCACTGGCCGTGCCTGAGCCCAGTGGCATCACCTGGCGTGAACATCCAGAAACCTGGACAGAACACGTCCATCGGCTGGGTTCAGACATCAGAGCCCCGAGCAGGGTCTGTGGGAAGAGCAGTGCCCCTACCCGGCCCAGCCCAGTGGCCTCCTGGGTCAGGACTGGGCAGCAGGGCAGAGGGACTGAGCAGCATGGAGCGCCTGAGGTCTGTGGAAGTCACCTCCCTGTGTCCACACGGAGGGAGTGGCCTGAGGTGGGCAGGGCGTGACCAGGTGGCCCTGTGCCCTGCAAGTCCCAGGGAAGGTTTGAGTCCTGACCTGTTGAACCAAGGCACACGGCAGGGGCGGCTCAGGACTTGCTCATGGGAGGAGAACAGCCGTGAAGAGAAGGCCAGGGTCACCCGGCCAGCGAGAACAGGGCAGCCTCCCACGGCCTTGCCCGCAGGCCCAGCCCCCTCTCTGCGGGGGAAAAGAGCAAAGTCCAGCTGCACGAACCCAACCTGTGATGTCCAGCACCGCTCAAAACGCACTAGTCCTAAGAAATAGAAAACGGGACCGCAGGCCATCAGGAGAAGCAGGGAGCAGGAGCAGGCCCGGCAGTGACCGCCGAGTGCCCAGGCGGACGGCGACGGCCAACGGCTGCTGAAACACCCGCGCTGCAAGGAAAGACCAGGGCGTTGTAAGATCGGCCGGGTACGCTGATCAGACAGTGGAAACCGGAGAGCACACAGGCCAGATGTGAACCAAAAACACACTTTACTGCGGGAGGCTCCTGGGCGAGGTTGGCGGGTCCAGCAGGTGCACGTGGCCTCCGCGCGGCTGGGTTTTCCTAACCCGGGTGGGGGAGGGGAGGCCCGAGCAGTCCGTGTCCTGGGATTGGCTGGAGTTGTCTGTCAGCGCCTGATTGGCTACTTCTTCGGGCATGCGCAGGTTGCATTGTTTCTCTGCGCATGCGCAGGCTGCTTGATGCCCTGCCCCCATTCAGTCGCCTTGAAACCCCGGAGTAGCTCCTTCGTTTGCTCGAAGGATACATTGTTTCTCCGCACGAGCGCAGGTTGCTGATGCCCTGCCCCGTCCAGTGGCCTTGCACCGCCCTAACACACATCAGCGAAGGAAGGAGAAGCCGGGGATTTAGAAGCCAGGACACAGCTCCTGGAACGGGAACCCCCAGGAGGAGCCAGCAGAAGGTCAGGAAGACGGAAGGAAAGATTGGTGACCCAGAAACAACGGAGAGCCCCAAACTCCGCTCAGAGAGAAAATGGCCCAGGACAGGAAAGACCCAGGGAAGGGAGGAGGCGAACTCTCCTGCCCCGGCCTGCCAGCCTGTCCCTCTGCTGATCCCCCCAGGTGGGCCGGGAGGCTGCAGTGGACTTACAGAAATCATGGAGGAAAAATCTCCAAATTTACTGAGAATACAAAGTCAAGCACCACGGAGAACAAACCCAGCCAGGACCTCCGAGTCCATCACCGTCAAATTGCCCATCACCGAGGTGACCAGAAATCATGGCAGCAACAAGAGGGGCCACCCGTGGTCCACAGAGACCCCACAGACCCCACAGACCCCAGCAGAGGCGGCACAGGCAGGAAGCAAAGGTGGACGGGTTCACAGAGTGGGGAAAGGAGAGCCCGGAGCTGATGCAGCATGTGGCCCACCATGCGCGGCTGGGAGGGCCAGCCCCTCCTGTGGACACTGGAAGGTCCAGGCGGTGGCCATGGCCGAGCCGCTCAGCCACGACCCGCAGGAGCGTGGGCAGTGTGGTGTGTGGATAGAGGACATGCCAGGAAGACTGCTCCGGGGACAGTGAGGACAGGAGAAAGGCCTCCTCGACCCCAGGCCTGGCCAGCCCGCCCGCCAGCCCACCTCCCAGGAAGACGTGCAGGCTGATGGGAACCTTGTCAAGCACCAAGGCAGTGCGAGCACCAGGCACCGTCAGGGAGAGAGGAGCCGAGGGAGGGGAACCAGGGCAGGCGTGTCCAGGGACGGGACTTCCCAGCCCCAGGGCAGGAAGCAGCTGGAAGGGGCAGAGTGTAGCAGACTGAGGAGAGCCCGGCAGGCGGTGGAGCGGCCCATGTCCTCGTGACCTTGGGTTGGGGTGCACATCCGTGCAGCTGCGTCCCATGAAGTGATCCCCGTCTGCTGGCGTCCAGCCCTTCCCGGGCACAGCAGGCCAGCACTTTCCACAGGGTGTCGGCTGACGTGGGGGCTGGCTGAATGGCAGCCTCAGACACAGGTCGTGTTGGTTCCATTTTGCGGATGAGCAACGGAAGCACAGAGATGTTGAGTAACTTGTTCAGGTTACACAGCTGGAGACACAGATCACACCCATGCAGGACCCCACTCAGTCCCAAGTCCCCACTGCTGGGGGGACTGCAAGACACTAAGACCTGGGGGCAGACCCAGCACTCATACAAAGGTGGGCTCGGGAGCTTCAGGGCAGTGGAGGAGGTGAGAGGGCTGCAGACCCTGGCCTGGCCCAGCACATGGGAAGGTGGTCCCAAGAAGAGGGATGAGCCGAATGGGGACCACGACGCCTGCTGAATGAACCCCCCCCAGAGCGGGGTCTGTGGGCCGTGCTTACCAAAGGCCCCGTGGCTGCCAGGGAGGCTGGACTGGGGCTGTGAGACAGAGTGGGGTGGGCCGGGGGCTGGACCACAGCCCACGGGAAGGGACCCAGCGTGTGCTCAGCAGCCACAGCTGGTCACTGTGGCCACCGGGTGAGGCCGCTGACCCCAGCCAGCCCTGGCCAGGCCCACGGGCAGCACTGTTCTGCCTGTTCAGCAGACGAGAAGGCTCAGGTGTGCAGCCACCTGAGGTCCCCACGGGGGTGCGTGGTGCCTGGCCGGAGTCCCTGCGTCCGTGGCTGTGGCACCTGCCATGGTGCCCTGGGCGGCTCTCCAGGACACACGGCGGGCAGGGCCTGGCCGGTGACGCGCTCTCTCTCTTTCAGGCTTCCCTTCCCCCCTGGGGACCGAGTGACCTTCAACGGGAAGGAATGCATGTGTCAGAAGTGCTCCCTGCCCACGGCGCTGGGCAGCAGCCTGCAGCTGTCCCAGGGCCTCCGGAGTAAGTGGACACTCGGGGCATGGAGGGGGCCTCTGCAGCCGGGCACAGACGGGGCAATACTGGGGCCCAGCCTGGGAGCAGCTGTGGCTGGCAGCCGTGGGGACACGTGAGGCAGCACCAGGCACGGACAGTCAGGGCCCACGTGCCACCCACCTGTGCCCGGGCTCTGCCCCCAGGCGCCTCCAGCCCTCCCCTGCTCCCCGGCCGCTCCAGCCCCTCCTCCTGGCCGCCTTCCTGGCCTCCGCGCCCTCTGCCCGCAGCTTCTCCCCGCTCCCCACCCCCAAACTGATTCCAGGCCACCAGAGTCGCTTTGGGGCCCTTGGCAGAGCCCCAGCTCCTGGCTTCCGTGGGGGCCTCTCAGGTTCACGCTGCACCCTGGAGCTGGGCTGGGTGTATGCAGTGGGCGCTCAATATAGTCTTCGTCAGTGAAGAAGCAGGCAGTGGTCACTGTAAGAGAACAAGTGTCAGCGGTGTCACAGATTGCAGACGGGTGGAGGGAGGTGACCTCTCCCAGCCTGGGCGGCTTTTCCAGGGCAAGAGCCAGGACGAGGCCTGGGAGGGATGGGCCGCGGGCACCGCTGGGGAAGCAGTGTTTGAGCCCAGCCTGTGACTGTGGTCAGAGTCCCATCTCAGGATGAGTCCCCAGGGGGGCTTCTCCTTATTCCTGGAGGCAGCCCAGCTCCCATGTCCTGTCCAGGCCAGAAGCCCTGCCCCCCTGCTGTGCGGGTCTGCAGAGGCCACCTGGCCGCAGCCTCGGGGCTGTGCTGGGTGAGGTGCTGGCGCCACTCCGCCCCGAGGGCAGGAAGCCCTCACCCAGGCGAGGGTGCCCGGGCCTCCCCAGGACAGCTCTCCATTCGCAGTTCCTCCCCAGCCGGGGCCTGGGTGGATCAAGCTTTCAAGGTTTTCTTCCCGAACAGTGGGACTGTTATAATTAGATTCAAAATAGTCAAAAGCTCCGTGGCAGAATTTAGAAAGGCGGGTGTTCCTTTGAAGGCTCAGTTCAGTGCTTCCTGGCAGCCGAAGTGAAGCGGGAAACACGCCCGGACCCTGAGCCACTGCCTGAGGGTTTTTAAGATTTAAAAAAACATGTTCTTGGAGAAAGTCCTCCCCCCCCCCCCCTTTTTTAGAGTAAATTTATTTTAAAATATCACCTGGGGATTTTTTTTTTTAATACTTGGGATTAACCCAGGGGTGTTGACCCCTAAGCCACATCCCAGCCATTTTTAGTTTTTGTTTAGAGACAGGGTCTTGCTTAGCTACTTAGGCCCTCACTAAACTGCTGAGGCTGGCCTCAAACTCACATCCTCCCGCCTCAGCCTCCTGAGTCCCTGGGATTGGGGCGTGGCCACCCAGTCTGCTGTGCATTGCAGACACGCGCTCCCCTGGCTCCCCGGTTGGTCTGATGATCACACCCGCCCTTCCCCGGTCCACGGGAAAACCTTGAGCTCACCCTTCTCTGCACCCAAAACAGCCCCGGGCTCCCGCATTGTCATTTGAAGGGTCGCCTGCCCCTTGCCCCAGAGTGCTTGCCAGGGGGACTTCCTCCTACCTGTGGAGGGGGCACGCGGCCAGGACTGAGGGCCTGAGGTTGGGGCCAAGGCCTTTAATTCCAAGACTTGTGTCCTCACCTTGCTGTGACCAGAGGCCTCCAAGTAGGTGGCCTCTGAGTGACACTTGGGACGCAGGTAGAATTGCAGTGGATGGTGTCTTCGTCCAGTTGTGCTACTGCACCCAGAGTCCTTGAGACTGGGTCGTTGCCAAAGAACGAAAGTTCCTCTCCTGTCCTGGAGGCTGGAGGCTGGAAGCCACAGCAAATCACCAGCCCTGGCGTCTGACAGGGGCTGCTCTCTGCGTCCTGGGTGACGAGTGGCGAGGGTCAGAGTCCCTCCTGCCTGGAACCTTTTTATCCAGAGCTAGTCCCACTCACAAGAGCAGAGCCCTCCCTCCCAAAGTTCACTCCTCTTAACACTGTGGCCTTGGGGACCTGGTGGAGAAGTCACCAACATTCAAGCCATAGCACTGGGCGCAAAGGAAGGTCACCCAGCCTGTGGGCAGGAGTGGGGTGGAGCTAGGGAGCTGAAGCCCAGGGGCCACGCCGAGGTGTTCCTGGCACACTGGGGCAGTGGGGAAGGTCCTGAGTGGGAGGGTGCTGAGGACGGTCCCAAGGGCCAGGGGCTGAGTGACCAGGCTGCCCTGAGGGATGAAAGTCCATGGGTGGCCTTTGGGGTCCTCAGGAGGTGTGGCGTGGCTGGCGGGGTGAGGCTGGCCTGTGGTCTGGGCCTGCGGGCTAGCGCAGGGGAACCTCGGAGCCGGGCCACTGGCCTTCCTGGGAAGGGGCACTCCAGGCTTCCCCGCGGTGCCCCGGGGAGGGAGCCTTATCCCTGGAGCCCTGCTCCGTCCAGGCCACGCCCTGGCTGGTCAGGCAGCCAGGCCGTCCTCCACGAGGTTGCCACGGCTGGCCTGAGCCTGGCCGCCTGGTGGCCTCTCAGGCCCCACTGATCAGGACACTGCATCCATCTCAGCAGGGGGTCAGTAGGGGGGTGGGCTGTGGTCTAGAGGGCCAGCCTGGAAATGGGAGGTAGGGCTCAACCTCCAGCAAGATGGAGAGCAGCTCTGTCCACGCTGAGAAGGCCGGTTCGGGGGCTTGGCCACCCCAGCGCTGTCGCTCCATCCTCAGGCCCTTGCAGCCAGGCTGGCCGTGTCATGGATGGAGGGCAGGAAGGGGCCTGGGCGGAGCTGGTGGTCAGGCCCAGGACGGGCTGTGGCTCCTCTGCTCTCCAGAGATGGGTGTGTGCCGCCTGGGCCGTGGCACCTGCAGGCTGTTCTCCTGTGTGGGAGGCTGCGCGGCTTGCCTGGCTAAGGCGGTGACCAGGAGCCTGGTGTCCCGGCACCCTGGGACATGGGGCATGTCCTGCCTATAGCTATCCATGAGGCCAGGGACAGCGGCCCCAGAGGCCAGGCCCCCATATGCTGCCTCCCCAGGCCTGGCCCCACCCTGGGGCAGTCCTGGTGGTGCCCCTGTCTGGTGAGGACCCGCAGCACGTCAGGGAGGGTCCTGAGCAGAGGTGGCCTGGGCCATGCTCACTCCCACCCATCCACCCACCACCCCCTGAGGAACTCTTGGCCAGCTGGTCACCTCGGTCACTGCCGAGTTTCCCTGTCCCACAGCCAGGTCAGGTCCGGCTGGGCCCTGCTGGCTGGGGACCTCAGCCGGAGCGGGCGGAGGTCAGACCCGCCCTCCGAGATCCCGGGTGAGGGTCCAGACGCCAGCCAGCACATCCTGGTCCCCCAAGACTTACTGGCAGGGCCAGGGCCTGAACCCTATGGCCTCTTCTGCAAGCAGGGCCACCTCAGGGGCACCAGGAGCTGGAAGGTTCTGGAAAGGCCCCCTGGGGAAGAGCCCAGCCCCATCCCCTTGCCACAGGCGGCAGAGCCAGGCCCAGGTACGTGGCAGTGGACGGTCCTGCTGAGACCATCCTGCTGCGGAGCACGGGGCAGAGCCAGGCAGGGCCACGCAGGGCCACACGGAGCCACGCACGGCCCTGCTGAGCCCCACGTGTGTGCAGGCGACGGCTGCAGTTTCCACGGCAACGTCCCTCTCACCCTGGTCTCTGTAGTCACTACTCACTGACAGCGGAGCTCCCACCTGAGCGGCTTGGCCCCGTGTGCCCAGAGCCTCTGGACCCCGCCACTGGGCTCAGGCAGAGAAATGGAGGCAGCCCCCCCCCGGGAGTTTGTGGCAGAGCCGCAGGACCCACAAGAACCTGGGGTTCCCCAACGGGCCCTGGTGCGAAGGCCCCTGCCCTTGCCTGCCATTCTACAAAGTGTGTCCTCCCCCCTGAAGAGGTGACTTCCCTGTGGTCACGGAGCTGGAGGGGCACAGGTGGTTTGGGCCAGGCAGCCTGACTCACAGTCCACATCCCTGACCCTGCCAAGGCCCCCTGTCCTCTTCACCACGTCCCGGTGTGCTGACCAGGCTCAGCACAGGTCCTCAGCCTCAGCACAGTGGCATTGGGCCAGGTGGCTCTTGGGTGGCTGCCCTGTGCACAGTGGAGGGTCAGCATGTCCAGCCTCTGCCACGGGATGCTGGGAGCCCCACCCTGGGGGCTCCAGACATTGTCCCCTGAGAACAAACTGCCCCAGCTGAGAGCCACTGACATGGAGCTTACCCAGTGTGCCCTGGTCAACAGCGGGTGGCCGCGAGAGTCTGCTCTGTGTCCGCTGGGCCCCTGGACTCAAGCAGGGGCCTTCACCTGGAGCTTCTTGGCCTGGCCTGGCCTGGGCCTCCAGTGTCCTGAGCCCCCTCCCCCAGGGCCCCTGATCCTGGAGTTCCAGTTTCTTCTTCGCTCGTTTTCCAAAGCTGCATGTGGGTTGAACATGGTGATGATTTAGGAAGAACCTGACCAACACTTTTGTGGGTGTCATTTTTTTTTATTCTTAAAAGCAGTGACTCAGGCCTCCGAGCATGACAACTGGCACAAGACCACGTGCCAAGCAGCATCTGAGCCCCCGCTGCATGCCAGGCCCGTGCGGGGCCTGCTTGGCCCTCGCTGAGTTGCGGGCCCTGCAGCCACCGGGGCAGGTCAGCCGTGCAGGCCTCGGAGTCGGGCAGTGAGTGCTGATGTGATGGCCACCCCTGGAAAAGGGGGAGGGAGGGTAAGGGGACGGAGCCCAGCCCAGTGTGGCCTGGCAGCTGTGGGCCAGGATTTGCACCCAGGCCGGCTGGGACCTGGAGCTCATTCTTCCCATCTTGGGCCAAGCAGGGTCCCCACTCACCCCGAGCCAGCTGCACTCAGGGTCCCAAGGCCGACGTGGCTCCTCGTCTGCGCACACAGCACCTGAGCCCCGTCCTTGCACACCTCAGTGCACAGCCAGGCCCTCACACAGACAAGCTCACGTGCACACTCACACCTGCAGACACGCGTGTGCATAGACACACGTGCACACAGGCATCGCCAGACGCACACTCAGGCCGTCACGTGTAGACACAGCGACACACATCTCAGCGTCCCACCTGCACACACCGACACGTGAGCAGTCAGGCCCATGCCTGGGGCCACTCGTGGTGATGGAGGACAACTGAGGCTGGACACCTGAGGGATTTCCAGGAAGCAGGCTTGTTGAAGCTGCAGCAGTCCAGAGGGGATACTGCCTAGAAACATCTGGACCCCGAGTCTGGGAATGTCTTCAGATTTGCACTCAGTGGGGCGGCCGGTCACGTGCCGCGGGCAGGAGTCCAGCAGGTGTCTGTCCGCGTCTGGGGCTGGGCAGAGGTTTACAGGTGTGTCCGCGAACCTGGCAGTCACAGGAAGGAGGACACGTCCAAGCACGCTGAGCTCTCCGCAGAGCCGGGGGGACCCTGTGGACACGCTGCAAGCCTTTCTGACAGGAGGAGAACTTTAATCACGGCAAGGGTCTTCTGGGTGGGGGTCCCTGTTGCCGCAGTGGACGCAATCAGCCTTCCATCAAGCCGTGCAAGAACCCATCCCGTCTGTCCTGAGCACCGACGGGCTTCCTTACCAGCATCTGACCACACAGTAGAGCCGCCGTCCATGTGGCCCGGGCACGCGCCAGGCACTGCAGGAGATCTGCAGACGTCAGCACAGGGAGGACGCCCGGCGTCAGGGACTCAAGCACCCACGGACTTTGGCATCCTCAGGGGTCTTGGAACCAAGCCCTGGATGCCGAGGGATGTGCACACACGACACACACCGTGCATACTAGCACACATGCGCACGCGCGCGCACACACACACGGTTACATGGTCACTCTCCCCCGGGGCACTGCCCCACTCACCCCTGTGGGCTCGTGCTGCCAACCTCTGCCCCAGCTCCCTCCACCGAGTCTCCCACTCATCCTCAATGAGCCATGTGAGTGACAGAGTGACAGCAACGTGGGGACCCAGCGTGACAGCTCACTTGGAGGCGGGACCTGAGCATCTGGTGCAGAGCAGGACCAGGTCACGGAGACCAGGGCAGCTTAGCTGGGAGGGAAGGGTGGCTGGCCAGGGGCCCAGAGCAGGCCATCGGCCACAGGGTGAAGAGCCCCAGCCACCATGGAGCACAGTCGGGCTGCAGGGGCGGGAACTGGAGGTGGGGAGCCTCCTGGGAGGTGAGAGCTTGGTGTGAGCGTTGGGGGAGGCTGGGTGACCTGGTTGGGCTCAGGGTCTGCAGTGCATCCCTTTCTCTTCAGTGGGCACCGCATGGACTCAAAGCAGAGGCCTTGGTGGAGATGCTCAAGGCCACCTGGACCCCCACACCCAGTCCCCCTGCCTCGTGCCCCCAAGGGGACACCATGAAGGTGCCTGGTCTCCTGGGAGGCAGGCCCTTCCCCTGCTGCTGTTGTGGGAATCAGGCGGGAAGGGCAAACAGTACCCAGAGGGGAGAAGCCAGGCTTTATGTCGCGCCTGCAGGCCAGGGAGCCGGGCACTCCGGGTTCTGAGCGCCATTTATAGGCTCTGTGGTGCCAGGGAGGCTCCAGTCTAGACGATGCCCGGCTGGCTGAGCACGGGGTTCCTAAAGAGCTTTCAGGCGGAGCGTGTGGACAGAGGCAGCGGGCGATGAGGGGGCTGGCTCCTCCTCGAGGCCTTGGTCAATCTCTGGCCTTGGCCGGGGCCTTCACAGGGCTTCAAAGGACCGTGGCTAATACCTAAAGTCCTCTATGGTCCAGGAGGCAGGAGTGAAGGGGGCTTATTAGGTGCCCTGAAAACCCATGGCGGGAAAGGTGCAGGTGGCCCTCTCCCTCTCCCAGGCAGATCTTCAGGGCCAGTGTCCTGAGTTTCTTTGTGTCCAGGCCTGGGTCAGGTGCCCCCCACCCCAGGCCTGCTGCCCTCAGTCGGAGCTCCATGCGCATGTCAGCCCCAGGCAGGGCCTTTCTAGCAGGCAGCGCGGTGGCCTCTATCCTTTGTCCTGCTCCAGGGACTCTGCTGCCTGGGGCAGCAAGGACAACCCTGGTGAGGGGCCTGCCCCCCAGGTCACCTCAGGAACACTCGGTGGTGGTGCTGGGCCCTGGGGCAGGGCGCACCGTGAGGTCGTCTGTGTTCTGCTCTTCCTTCCAGGCTGTGGGGGTTGTGGCTCAGAAATCAAAAACGGCCAGGCCCTGGTGGCCCTGGACAAGCACTGGCATTTGGGCTGTTTCAAGTGCAAGACTTGTGGGACCCTCCTGAAGGCCGAGTACATCAGCAAGTAAGTGGGGCCGGACCCCGCGGGGAGGCCAGCTGTGCCCTGCCCTGCGGTCAGGCTGCCTTCCCCTGACCCGTCCCCAGCCCGGTTCTCCGGGCCATCCCCGCGTCCATAAATGGTGGCAGAGGCTACAGGTCCCTCTGCAGATCAGAAACCGCTTGTGATCAGCACAAACTGGCCTTGTGGAAGGCCTCCCGCTCTGTCCTGGGACATCACCTCCCGGGCACCTGGACGTTCCTCACACTGGACACCCTGTGAGCACAAGCATGGTCAGCAGATGCCCACCACTGGGAAGGGAAAGGAGGACAGGCTGTCTTGGTGGGCAGGGTTCGGACCCCTGGCCACACACCCTGAATTCTGCAGAGCTGCCCGCTGTGGCTGGCAGAGATCCCCTAACTCGTGGGCAAGCAGGCAGGGGTAGGAGGGGCAGGGCCTGATTTCACCAGAGGCCTTGGGGCACCTCCTGGGGCCCT
This sequence comes from Glaucomys volans, assembly GCA_020662805.1. Taxonomy (NCBI): domain Eukaryota; kingdom Metazoa; phylum Chordata; class Mammalia; order Rodentia; family Sciuridae; genus Glaucomys; species Glaucomys volans. The sequence continues at coordinate 180,480 of JAJEJO010002874.1, forward strand.
CCTGGCCTTGAGGGGGGCTTGTGGCCAGGAGCCAAGGAGTGTTCTTTTGTTTTTTAAATTTTTAAACTTTTTCTCTTTAGTTACCAGTGACAGCAGAACGCAGTTTGACATGTGACACACACGGAGAAGCTTCCCATTCTTGTGGCTCTACATGAGCTGGAGTTTCACTGGCCGGGTATTCACATATGAACATGGGGAAGTTAATTCCGATTCATTCTGTCTTTCCCATTCCCATCTCCCCTCCCTACCCGCTCTCCCCCTGTCCAATCCAGTGAACCTCCACTCCACCTCCCATACCTATTGTGAGTCAGCATCTGCATATCAGAGAGAACATTTGCCTTTGGTTTTTCAGGATTTGCTCATTTCATTTAGCATGATATTCTCCAGTCCCATCCATTTACCTGCAAATGCTATCATTTCATTCTTCTTTAAGGCTGAGTAATATTCTATTGTGTATATGAACCACATTTTCTATATCCATTCATCTGTTGATGTTCGCTGTTGTGGATGGAGCTGGTGTAAACATTGATGTGTCCGCCTCACTGTAGGATGCTGACTTCAAATCCTTTGGACCAGGGTACACTCTTACCTGGGGACAAGGAAACTGAGGCAGGCAGCCCCTGCCAGTGCAGGGAGGTGCCCTCCTGGCCGGCCAGGACCCTCTGCAGCTGGCATCGCAGTCTGTGCTAGGTCCTCACGCTCCCAGGGGACCTGAGCCCACGGGGAGTGACCAGTGGGAAAGTCTGTGATAGACACACAGAGGATGAGTGAGCACGTACACGCACACAGTCCACACCCACGCATACGGGCCCACAGGCGCACACATGCATACGAGGGCAGGGGCATGGAATCCTAGTGGCCTGAGGGCCTGCCGTGCCACGCCCGGTTGGCCTTGCCCCCATCCTGAGACGTCACCGAGGGGCACGGGTGGGGCACGGGGTCCTGTTCCTTTCTGGCCACGGCACTCTCTGCCGTGAAGAGGTGAAGCCCTAGCAGAGGTGAGCTTCCGCCCGGGGGGCGGGTGGTGAGGAAGCAAGAGCCCCGGCCTCCGTCACAGCCGTGGGGGGAGGCCAGGGTGGACCAGCTGGAGGCGCAGAGCACCTTGAAGTCGAATGAGGGCGGCCAGGCCTCGCAGGCCGCCACCCCCGCGCTGCTGGCTCGCCCACACCGCCAGCGTTACTTAGCAGCCTCCAGAGCTGCCCCAGAACTGAGGGGGAGGACGCGTGGAGTTTCCATGGAGACGTCATGCTTGAACCTCTGGGTTGCCGCAGACACACCCGTCTGTGGGGCGGGATGGGGCCTGGGGCCGGCAGCCTGGGGAGGGATCCTGAGGACCCTTCGTGGAAGGAAGGGCATCTCTCTTTCCCTCAGAGGTGGCCCACTGTGGCCCAGGGGACAGGCCATCATGAAGGCACGTAGCCTTGGCTATGTCCCCCATGGGCATCCTTGGGCCTGGCAAAGGGCCAGAGGGTGGAGGGAGGGAGGCAGCCCCATCACAGTGGCTCCCCATGGTGCTGGAGGGGGGCCTCCGCGGAGTGGCAGTGCCCCTCCTCCCAGAATGTCCATGCCAGCTCCTCGTGGGCCACAGCCTGGGGCTGAGAGGACAGCCCTGGTTAGCAAGGACCACGGCCTCAGCCGCTGTCGGGCCAGGGCCTGCCGGCGCTGGGCACTTGCACCCTCTGAAGTGGTCCCTACTGACGCTTCTCCCAGTTCGCCTGTGGGAGCTGAGGCTGGGGGCAAGGTGACCTGCCCAGGGTCCCACAGCTGGGATGTGGCGTTGAGTCCAGTCTGTCCCAGGCCCCTTCCCACACAGAGCAGAGCCCCCTGGATGCCTCAGCCCCTCTCCGAGCTGTCCTTTCCCCACCTGCCCGGCTTGTGTCTGCAGGGGGCCTCCCAGTGGGCATGGTGGACCCAGGGGCTCTAGGACTCAGGTCCACGTGGCTAGCCTGCTTGGTGGGCACACTGGCAGCCCTGCAGCCTGCTCAGTGCAGGGCAGACTTGAAGCCACGGGCCCGGAGCCGCTCCCAGAAAGACCGCCTCACCCCAGCCACACTCAATCCTGGCGCCACAAGACCCCGGTACAGAGGGGTGGGCACCACTGGCCTTCCCCATGGCAGGAGGCTGGCCTGTGTGCCAGGTGGCGTCCACAGGGCAGTAGGAAGGTCTTCGTGATCATTCCTGGGGCTGGCCTGTGAGTGCCCGGGGAGGAGGCAGTGTCCCGCTTCCACACAGGACTCCCCGTGGAGGTGGTCACATCTCGGGGGCTAAATGCCCAGCAGTCCTCAGGTGACGCCAGCCCGTCCTGCCTGCATCTCTTCACAGGGACGGGCTGCCCTACTGTGAGGCCGACTACCATGCCAAGTTCGGCATCCGCTGCGACGGCTGTGAGAAGTTCATCACAGGCCGCGTGCTCGAGGTGAGCCCTGGGCCCACGCGCCCGACCCCCCCGGAATCCTCCAGAACTCGCAGGAGCCTTCAGCCTGGGCTGCACTCCCTCCCCAAGTGTCCTGGGGCGGGGCCGCCGTGGACCTTCCCCCGGGGCCTGCTGGGTCCACTGCGTGGTGCACAGGGCCCCTCGGGAGGCCTGGAGCTCTGCTGGCCCAGCCCGTCTGTCCAGTGTGGGGTTCCCGTGGGGGCTGGAGAGTGAGCCCTGGAGGCAGGTGTGCCCTCGCTGCAGCAGGACTGTGTCCCCGTCCCCAGGGGGGGCCGAGTGGGGGCCTGGCAGGCAGCCTGAGCAGGATTGCGGAGGGGAAGCTCCCAGGCCCTGGCAGGCTGTGCCCTTGATCTGGGGGCAGGCTGCAGGCAGGTTCCTGGTGAGAAAAGTGCAGGGCCAGCCCAGGTGTCCACTTCCCCGCCCAGCCAATCACCAGCTCCACCGGCCCGCAGCCTCCTGGGCTCTGTGCTGGGTGCTGGGCGGGTGGAGGGAATCTCCCGCACACCCTGGGTCGTGGTCCTGGGAGTGACAATCTCAGGGGAACGCAGGGGCGCTGGGCAAGGCCAGGGGTGGGGAGCCCTGGGAAGAGGTGCAGAGCAGCCCTGGTGCCAGGGAGGGCAGGGCAGAGCATGGGGTGTGGCGGGAGGCGGCAGGGGCAGGTGACCTGCAGGGCCACCCCAGCCCCACAGCCAGTGCCCTGCCCCGACCCGGCTTGGAGCTCCAGGACCTGACAGAGAAGCCGAGTGGCGCCAACCCTCCGTCACCGGCAGCTGCTCCCTCCTCCAGCCCCCCCCTGATCCCGCCCCTCCAGCGCACAGCCCCTCACCGATCCCGTGGCACTGTCATGGTGCCCAGTTGGAGACCAGGGGGCCTGGACGCCACCCACCCTGAAAGGGCCCAGCAGAGCTCTGTGCTCTGCTGAGGGGACGCAGGACGAATGTGAGACGCAGCCCTGTGGGAGAGCCCTGGGGCAGGAGGCTCACCAGGACGCGGTCGCAGCCCGGCCGACTGTCCCCTCCCATGCTGTCCTCCCCATGGGCTCAGTCGATGTCCAGCCGTTAATGCACTGTGACATGGTGACCTCTTCCCACTCGGATTCGCAGCCCGGCGATGTCCGTGGGACAGTAGGGGGTGGTGAGCACCCTCGGGTGCCTGGCACTCTGGCAGCGTCACTCGGATGTGACAGTGCCCTTGAATGTGCAGCTTGGGTGCAAGCGTGTTCAGCAGTCACCAAGGTCCATTTGAACACTTCTGTCACCTTGAAAGAGCCCCACAGCCTTTGGCCCCCTCTTCCCGATGCCCCCAGCCTGCAGTCACTCGTCCCTTCGGTCACTGTGGATCCGTTCTGCACATTCCCCTGGGTGGGCTCGTGTGGCTGAGGTCTTCCATGTCCGGCTTCCGTCCACAGCGTGATGCTCAGGACTCACTTGCAGGGTGCGGTGCCCACCGTGGTGGCCCAGGGCTTGCCAGGCCCACCTGTGGCTGGACAGGGCGCGTCCTCGTCTCTCGCTGCAGTTCCCACGCTGCAGCGACCCCTTTCCTGTGGAAGGCTTTGCTGGCATTCCCAGTTCTCCTGCGGGGCGTCCACAGAGATGTGGAAGGGCCAGCCTGTGAGCCCTCTGCAAAGCCACCGGAAGCCATTGGAAGCTGCGTCCCAGTGCCTGGCTGTCTCCAACCCCCAGGCGCCGAGGGTCTTCAGTCACTTCAGCTGTGGTGGTTCTTGCATTCCAGACCCTTGGTCAGCTTGTGCGTCAGGGTCTCCATGCTGTCTTCTGTGAGTGGCTCGTATGGTGACACCGGCACTGTCACCGGCCCTACAACCTGAAGGCAGTCATATCCACACCCTTTGGATGTGGACAGGACCCACCAGGCTCCTCCCCAGGTCCCCTCCTGTGCCTGGGCCCTGCCCCCTAGTTCTCTGGGCCTTACCCTCCCGTCCCCATCCTCCTCCCCTGCCCACCAGAGGCTCCCAGTCCTGTGACTTTCGGGCAGCACAGTGTCTCCCATTGAAAATGGCACCCAGCTGGCCGCCTGGCCAGGATGGAGTCCCTGCAACAGCTGCCGGTCCTTCCTCCCTTCACAGCTGGCCGGAGACCTCCCTCTATCAACCTTCTCTCCTCGCCCTCTCTGGAGGACCCTTGGGCCGTCCTCTCCTCTCCTCTCAAGTGCCGTGGGCACCTTCCATCTTCTTCATGCCCTCCTGGATGACCCGCCAGCTGCCCTCTGACCCACGTGCCCCCTCTGAAATGCAGGGGGTACTGGAGCTCAGCCAGCTGTGGGAACTCCCCACGTGTGCCAGGCCGTGGCCACTGTGGGCAGGGCTTGCATTTGCAACCTGTGTCCACCTTGTGACACCTGGTGCACCCTGGGTGGTTGACTCCAGGTGCGTGACCCGACAGCCAGAAGCCCCGCTTCCTGACCTCTGGGCAGCAGCCCCTGCCCTCGAGAGGGCTGCTGGGTGAGCCCAGCCCTGACTGCTCTGCCCCTCCCAGCAGCACTGTCCCTGACCAGCAGCCACAGTGAGGAGTCGGGCATCCTCTGCGCTGGGCCCCAGCTCAGTGCTGCCCTGTGGTAATGGGTGGGGAGGGACCTCAAGCTGGGCCAGCAGCAGGCCCCTCGGGTGGATTGAAGGGCAGAGGCACCCTGGAGTGCAGTCCTGGGCCACAGGCGGAATCTGGGCTTTGGTGCTGCAAGGGCCCCCGCAGGGCACTCCGGGTCCCCTGGAGGGGCCATCCTGGCGGCCGGAGCTGCCAGTCTGGGTTTCTCCTCATCGCAGTGGAGGCTCAGGGGCTCTGGGGGAAGAGCTGTGCTTTGTCTTGCTCTGCCGGAGGCGCGTGCCGCGTGGCGTGGGGAGCCTGCAGGCTGCAGAGCTCTGAGCATCCTCGGCGGGTGGCGGGTGGCGGGTGGTGGGTGCGAGGCGGGAGGTGCGGGTGGAGATGAGCTGGGCTCGCAGAGAGGAGCTGCTCGGGGCTGGCACCCAGCTGGTGACTGTGGGCTCTTTCGGAGCAGCAGGAGCAAGTGACGGAACTAGGGGAGAAAGATCAGGTCCAGGATGGCGGAGGGGTGAGGTGCCACCGCACAGCAGGGCCAGGGCTCAGGCACTGGAGCAGGCTGGCGCTGGGCTGCTGGATTGGGCTGTGGTGCCAGGACACGAGCAGGTAGGAGGCCTGGCCGGGCACCTGGAGGGTGGTGGGGGCCTCATGGGAGCCTTGCTGGTCAGCCAGGTGGGCTCACGGGTCAGCCTGAGGCCTGGGGGGGCTCTTGTTACCCCCTTTGCCACCTAAGGTGCCGTGGGTGGCCCTGACCGTCCTCTCCTCAGAGTGAGCAGGAGCGCATCGCGGGCTCCCCTCCAGCAGCGGGAGCCCCGTCTGTGCTGGGTGTGGTGGGCACGGTGCCACCTTGCACGCTGAGCGCCAGCAGCCTTCCTGTGAAGTGTGCCTTCGGTGGTGACGGGTCTCCTCCCTCCCGATCTCCTCTCCTCCTCCTACGCGGGGGCCTCCCGCACCCTGCGTCTGAGTCCTGTCCCGAGCTCCATGCCCGGGCCTTCTGGGGGCTGGGAGGGGCTGGCGTCTGTGCCCCCTCCCCTTTGGCTAAGACGGACAGCTGGGAATCTGGGGCCTGGCCGAGGAGGGGGCTGCTGCAGGTGGCTCCTGGGAGGGCTGGAGTGGCCCCTGCAGTGCCGCCTGGCTGGTGAGGTGGCCGGGAGCCCACGGAGACCCGAGGCTGGAGCTGGGCGAAGGGGAGGGGCGTGGAACGTGGGGGAGTCGTGCTGTGTCAGGGCCGCTCCTTCAGGGAGCCCAGCACCCTGGGCGCCTCGGGCAGGTGTGGAAGGAGTGGGTGGGGCCCGCCCTTAACCCTGGCAGTGCCGCTCTCTGGGCAGCATGGGCGCCTGAGTCTGTCTCCATGGTGACGGGAAGCCCAGCCTCCCTGCCTCTGGGACCACTCACTGTCCTCCCCTCATCCCTCCCTGGCTTCCTCCTCCCCCGTCTCCCCTCCCCCACCTACCCCCTCAGACCCCACACCCCCAGGCGGGACTCACCGTCCCCCCTGGCTGGGGACTGAGTTCCTGGGAGGAAGGGGTGACCCGCCCTGAGGATGGGTTCTCTGCAGAGAGGGGGCTGCCAGGCTGCCCCTGCCCTGCCAGGTGGCCACTGCCACTGTCTGCAGTCCAGCCACATCTCCGGTGACCCCAGCCTGTTCATGGTTGGCCTCCTCCTGTCATCTTGTGCAGGGTCCCCACACAGTGCAGCTTGTCACTGGCAGAGAATAAGCCATCTGCTTCTGATCTGCCGAGAACGTCCGCAAGGACAGAGCGAAGCCAGCTTCCCGAGCGCCCACCTGAAAGTCCATGTCTAATTAAAGACATGCTCAGAAGGAATCCGTGCTTGTCACTAAACCAACAAGTCACGCGTGACAAAGGCCACCACCCACACTGATCCGCACTCGGGACACTTTTAAAGTTTGCACACGCAGACACAGAGACGGATATAGGCACACAGAGATGCAGACACGCAGAGACAGCAGAGAGACGCAGAGACAGCAGAGAGACGCAGAGACAGCAGAGAGATGCACAGCAGACATGGGTGGGGACGCCCGGCTGCCCTCGCAGCACATCCAGGCAGACCCAGGCACGCACGCGCACGTGACCACGGTGCAGCGAGACCCCGTCCTCCTCGCACACCGTCCACAGTGTCCAGGATGCTGGCACAGCGCTGTCCCTGGCCCCTGTGTTTGGGGCTGGCAAGGGGAAGCGTGCAGGGTGGGAGGGGTCTGGGGAGGGGTGCGGACCTCCCAGGGCTCGCCTGCCCAGCCGAGGCTCACTACCTGGAGGGTGAGGCACACAGTGTGAACGGGCGGGCGGGACAGGTTAGGGACACCTCAGGGAAGGGCTCCTCTCGGGACTCAGGGGAGGAAGTGGGCCTCTCCTTTGGGAAAGCTGCCCCTGCAAGACCTCGGGGTGACGAACCCTGGGGGGTGGGGTGCAGTGGCACTCCCCTGTAGTCCCTGTGACTTAGGAGGTTGAGGCAGGAGGATGGCAAGTTCAAGGCCAGCCTCAGCAACTCAGTGAGACCGTCTCTGAATAAAATACATCTGGAGACGTAGCTCAGTGGCCAAGCAGCCCTGGGCTCAATCCTAGTACCAAAAAATAGAAAGAGCCCTGGGGGATTTTGAACCGATTTCCACCAAACACTCCCTGGTGGCCCGGCCTCCCCAGAGTCTGGGCTCTTCTCCATGAATCCCACCTTCTCTCTGCAGCTCGGTATTGAGGTGTTTTAAGACTGAACTCAGTTCTGGAAATTCAAAAGGACTGTAATCTCTGAACTTCGCCAGCGAGCTTGCAGTGAGCAGACCCTGCAGCCGCCCACCCTGGACACCTGCAGGCCTGGCCTGCCTCCCCATGGGGACCCCAGTGAGGACACAGGGGAAGCAGGAGGCATGGCTGGTTTCCGGGGATGGAAGGGCCACTTCATTGGACTGTGTGTGGATCCAGCAGGGAAGAGGGGCCTGCCTCCCGTGGGAGAGGCTCAGGGTCGGCCTGTTCTCCGGTGGCCCAGGGAGCAACTGCTCTGGCTCCTCCTGCAGAGGAGGGCAGTCAGTGCCTGAGTCCCTGCTGGGCCCTGTCCTGCTGGTGCTCTGTGTGGCTGCCGTGGGCCCTGGCAGCCCTCTACCTGCACCCCGTGGCTGGGGCAGCAGTGACCCTCGGCCCTGGGGAAGAAGCATGCGCGGCCTTCAGGGCTGACTTCCTCCACTGGGGTTCCCAGGCTCACTGCCCGTGGCCTGGGTCAGCCCTGCGTTCCTCCTACCGCTGTGAGATCTCTTTCAAGTGGACGTGCCTTGATTTCACACCCACAATGGACACTCGGGGGGGACCCTGCGCACATGTGTCCTGCTGCCGTGGACCTCCGTGCACGGGCCTCCGTGTGCACAGAGCCTTCTCTGCTCCTATTCTGGCCCCTTTGTTCTCCTTCAGTGCTGGGCAGTGGACTTCGGGTCCCTGGGCGGTACCATGTTCGCTATGTGAGGAGCTGACCGTGCCCCTTGCCAGCTGCACCCCAACCATGCCACAGCCCACGAGGTGCTGTTCCCATGCCTCACCAGCCCTCGCTCTTTCCCTGTCTGTGGTCACCCTTGTGGCTGTCCTGGTGGCTGGACCTGCATTCCCAATGGCAGTGATGCCGAGCACCTGTCCATGCGCCAGTTGATCATCTGAGTGTCTTTTTTGGGGAAATGTCCATTCAGGTCCTTTGCGCATTTCTTAGTTGGATTGTTTTTCTTCTTGTTGAGTGGTGGGAACTCTTTGTATATTCTGAAACACCCCCTTGTCAGATATATGATTTACAAATACTTTCTCCCAAAATTCGTCTTTTCACTGTTCTGCTAATGTCCTTCCCTCAATGAACAAAAGTTTTAAATTTTGTCAAAGTCCAAAGTATTTTTTTCCTTTTTGCTCACACTTTTGGTGTCAAATCTAGGACTCGATTGCCGAATCTGAGGTCACGTGGATTTTCTCCTCTTTTCTTGCACCAGTTCTACCCCCGAGCTCTTCCACGGGGTCTTTGGGCAGCACCTACAGTGTGTGGTGCACACAGAGGACCCCTCAAACTGGAAGCGTGCAGCTTGATAAATACATGCTGATGTAACCAAAGCCAAATCCGGACAGAGCCTGCCAGCCCCAGGCGCCCGCTGGCCCCTGGCCCCTCCCCAGCGCAGGCCCCAGCCATGGCCAGCAGCGTAGCAGTCTCGGCCTCACTCTGAGGCTGGGGAAAACGAGTCTGTCCTCATCGGCGTCTGTCTTCCTTGCTGAACCTTGGGCCCCGGTGCGCCTCTGTGCGGTCTGCTCAGGGCGTGGGGGTGCCTGTGAGGTGGGTCTGCACCCCAGGTTGAGGCCCTCCAGGCTGCGACTGAGTGCCCACGGGCACGGCTCGCACGCCTGTCCTGGGGGCACTGGGCCCTGACCCCTGCTCCACGCTGCCTGCTCTGTGACCCTGCCTGAGCTCCTCCAGCACGTGGTCTCTGGAAATGGGTGACGGTGCCCCTCAGGGCCGCGGAGGGTTAAACTCAGCCCGCGACGAGCTTCTACAGTACGAGCCGTCCAGACCACAGCCTCTGCTGCTGACCTCAGGAGGCCCCCTGTCCCAGGATGCACTTCCACCCTCACGTGGCTGCCCCAGAGGTTCTGAGACAGAAGCCATGGGCCCCTGGATGGGGTGGGTGCAAGGAAGGTCAGAGGTCACCAACTGGGAGCCCCTTTCCGTCTGGGCTCCTTGAAAAGGTGGCAGCATCCGTGACGACCGTGACTTCTGCTTCTAAGATGCAGAGCTGCGTCCGCCTCCGTCCACCCCGGAGCATGCTCCTCTGACCACCCGCCACGGGGCCACTGAGACACCTGACCACCAGAGTGAGCCACCCGACCTGTGGCCAGGCACTGTGGTGTGACCTGCTGTCCAGAAGAGCAGGCCACTGGGGATCCCAGAGGCCAGCTGCCCCCCGCCCTGTCTGGCGGGGTGGCGGAAACAGCGTGAACCGAGAGGGAGGGACCAGGCTAGGGACAGCTTCAGGGAAGGCTCCTGGGAACGAGGCCTGTGAACACGGAGAGGACTTTTGGGGTGGCAGCCAGGGGAGCAGGAGGGACAGCCTGGGCCAAGGCCTGGGATGATGGCCGGCAGGATGAGGGTGCAGCAGCCATCGTGCCTGGAAAGGGTCCTGTGCCCGAAGTCCGGAGTAGGCTGGGCTGGTTGGCCTGGGCTGGCAGTGGCCACATTGGGGCCCCTGCCGTGGGGAGTGCCACCTGGACTCCTCTCCTGTCCTCGGGGGCTGCAGAGGCCCAGGGCAGGGAACGAGGGAAGGACTGGATGTGACCCTGCCACTCAGCCTAGCAGGACAGAGGCCATCGTGGGTTCACCGCTGGGCCGTGGGGCCAGGCTCCTTCCCGTCTTGGAGAAGAGGGAGTGGGGACCTCCTCCACCTTCGGCACCCAGCTCCGCCTGCCTCGCCCGAGGCCGGCCAGGGTCACGGCCTGGTAGCAGCGAACATAATGATATTTTGGCGTGATTTTTTTTGGTATCATTCAGAAATAAGCCAGATTTCACCATAGCTCATGTAATTTGTTCAGGTTATTTCAGTGTTAATATTTATAATTGAATTTAATGGATTTTAAGAATTATAAAGATAGAAAATGCTAGTTGAGAAAGTCGAGGCGTACAGATATCGGAAAAGACATCATGGGTCTCACTTCTCACCTGGCCCTCCACTTGGGGCTGGGTGCCTGCTCCTTCCTGCCCTCCGGGCCCCCTCCTGTGGCCCCTCCGCGTCCTGAGAGGCAGAGGTGAAGGGGACCAGCCTCCCTCATCTGGCCCATCCACGGCCCAGCCCAGGAGGGGCCCTGGCTCCGAGCGGGACGCCTGGGTGGCTTGGGCTCCTGCAGCTCAGGCTCTGTCCGGGTCCCTGGTCGGGGTAGTCCAGGTCCCTGGTCGGGGTGGTCCGGGTCCCTGGCCGGGTTGGTCCAGGTCCCTGGTCCGGTGGTCCGGGTCCCTGGTCAGGGTGGTCCGAGTCCCTGGTCGGGGTGGTCCGAGTCCCTGGTCGGGTGGTCCGGGTCCCTGGTCGGGGTGGTCCGGGTCCCTGGTCGGGGTGGTCCAGGTCCCTGGCCGGGTTGGTCCGAGTCCCTGGCCGGGGTGGTCCGAGTCCCTGGTCGGGTTGGTCCGGGTCCCTGGTCGGGTGGTCCAGGTCCCTGCCCGGGTGGTCCGGGCCCCTGAGGACCTCTGCGCGGGGCGGGTGCCGAGTCGCAGCAGAACCTGTCGTGCTCTCCTGCAGGCCGGGGAGAAGCATTACCACCCCTCGTGCGCGCTATGCGTCAGGTGCGGCCAGATGTTCGCGGAAGGCGAGGAGATGTATCTTCAAGGTAATGACTCGCACGTGCCGTTTGGGCCCAGGTCAGAGGCCACCCTTGGTGGGGTCCATGCCAGGCAGGGTGTGAGCTGGCCGGTCACTGCTCTGCCTGGAGCCAGCTGGGCAGGCCGTGGGCAGGGGGGCCCTGGAGAGGGGTGGGAAGCAGAGCTGGCGCAGCTGCCCCGGCCTCCTGTCCAGCAGATGGTCGCTGAGTGCGCCCACGCAGAGGTGGCTCCTCTGGCCACGTGCTGGACAGGCCTCCCTTTGTGAGGCCCGCACGTGGGTGATGTCAGAGGCTTGGCCACGTCCCAGCTGCCAATTGTTCCCCGAGTCTGTGCCCAAGGCCTTGAAAGGGGCCTTGTGCTCCCAGGGAGAGCCCGGGCTGCCTGGCAGGGAGGGCGCCTCTCAGGAGGCCCACAGTGAATGGTGATCTCAGCCACGGGTTGGGCTGTTCCAGCACCAAGGGGCTGGGCAGCCACTCAGGGGCTCAAGCCTGCATCAAGGGCCACCCCATTGTAGGGAACAAGGACACTGTCGTGACTCTGGCCTAGGCTGGCACATGACCTAGAGGGACCTACTGGGAGGTCGAGCCGTCCAGGCCCCCCTGGTGCCCTGGGTCCCCCCACCGTGCGGTGGAGACTGCACCAGGCTGGGGGCCCCCAAGCTCTGCTCTGTGGAGCACGGGACGCTGGCAGGAGCCTCAGTGGCCCCTTTGCCTGGCGGTCTGCTTGGCCTCCCCAAATGTCACATCAAGATGCTATTTGACCAGGAGTCATACTGTCATCAAGGCCCTGACCCCAGGTCTCTGGCCACCCTAATCCCACCCGGGACTCTCCCAGTAAACACGGGGGCAGGGAGGTCAGCACTCCCGGGTGACCAAAGAACACAGCTGCAACCTGACACAGCCCCCACCTCTCCCCTGGCATTAGCGAAGACCCCAGGCAGGTGCCCAGGTTGGCGAGAATTTAGGGCAGCACCCCTTCGTCTGCCAGGGGGGTGGAAAGTGGAAAGGTGCCCCCCAATCATAACAGTGCCTCGCATGTCCTGACCCGGGAGCCAGGACTCCATGTGTTGACTCTTGGGGGAACAGAACCCCACAAGGCTGCCCTGGGGAGAACGGGGGTGAGGAGTGCCACCGGCCCACACAGCAGAATGCCAGCAGCCTCCGTGACACGGGTGACATTTCCCCACAGGGTGTGCTCAAGGTGTGGTGAGGCAGGAGCTGCAGGGCACGCTGGGGTGCAGCGGTGGCAGCCCTCCCTGACATCTCAGGTCCCTGGGCTGCGTCCCTGGGAAACCGTGCACACCATGAGCCTCCTGCCACTCAGCAGGCCTGTGTTCTGCCAGCTGAGGATGAGGAGACCCTCAGCCACGTTTCCAGCCCCTCCTCTGTGCCAGGCCTGTGGCCTGCTGGGGTTTGCATGGATGGCACACACCTGCCACTACAGGGCCGCTGGGTGAGAGATGGGACCACAGCAGCCGGGAGGGCGTTTGGGAAGGGCTGAGGCTCAGGAAGTCTGGAGGAGAAGCTGGTATCCAGCTCTGGAAGGAGTGGCCCCTGTGTCCAGCCCCACCCGTGAGCGTGACTAACCTCAGTGTGCCCAGCCCGCCAGACCCTCACCGTTACCGCCTCTGACAGTGCCCATCCACCCGGAGCAGCCACGCGGCGACCACACGAGTGGCCTCAGTTACAGGGCCGTTGGGGTGGCCCTGGAAGAGAGCAGAGGGCCAGCACGTGGGGCGCTGGGCCACCCTGTGGTGGACCTGGTGGCTGGCAGAGTGGACAGCAAGAAACCCTGGGCACAGCAGCCTCAAAGGCTGGGTGGATGAGGGATGGGGCTGGAGCCCGGACCTGCTCCCAGCCCACGCCCTGCAGGGCGGACCAGTGCCTCCCGGGCCCCCCAGGAGCGCCCGCACAGTCCTCAGACAGCGGCGCCCACCAAGGAGGGTAACTGCCCAGGGAGCCCTGCCTCCGAGTGTGTGGCCACCCCAAGGACGCCGAGTGTCCTGGGGCCTCCCATGGGGGCATTGAGCGCGCAGTGGTGCACTCGCCCCTTCATTACCTGTCTCCACCCACAACTGGGCTGTGAGCCACCTGGGGTGGAGGCCCCGCACCAACCCGTGCAGAGCGAGGCTGGAGGCTCAGGGTCACTTGGGAGATGGCTGGCAAATGTCCATGCTGGACGCTGGCTCCCTCCTCCGACTTCCCAACCAGCCAGACCTGGTGGGAATTGCTCTGACCACTTCCTCTCGGGAATCTGCCAACAGGTTCTTCCATCTGGCACCCGGCGTGTCGGCAGGCCGCCAGAACTGAAGACAAGACCAAGGTGGGTGGACGCCCCTCGATGTCACTCCACTCCTGCATGGGCCTCCCAGTCAGGAGGGCGCTGGGCAGTTTCCGTGGACTCCTTGGCCACTGCCACAGGCCTCAAGATGGGCAGCCAGGCCGAGGAGGGGCAGGGGCAGAGGGGGGGGCAGGTGCAGCAGGAGGCCCACCATGCAGGTTCAGCAAGGGGCGTCAGGGCTCTGCCCTGGCCCTGCTGACCTCGCTCACCCACACACGTCTAGGGGTGACTGCACAGCTGGAGTCCACGAGGCCACCCCACTCTGACACCAAGTGTACGTGCGAGGCTGCCCTGGAGGCTGGTGGTCATGGAAGGGCCCCCAGCCCTCCCGAGCGGTGCTCCTGGGCACGGCTCACCACAGGGAGGCAGGAGTGAACCCAGCCCCAGAGGGAGACCCCCGGGCAGAGGCCGGGGCCCCCAGCACAGAGCTCCCACCCCCTCCCTCCCCAGAGCCAGGACACCGCACCCCACAGCGTCACCACTGGAGAGTACACACAGGGTGTCGCCGGCCAGGCAGGCCAGGCCCCCAAGACTTCCCCGGGGCTGTGACGCAGGTGTGATGGATTGATTCACGGCCCACGTGCGGGGTCAGCTGATACCACGTGACCCTGCTCCCACCTGGCCCAGTCCTGTGGTTGGTCTGTCTGAGGAGGCCGCCTGTGCCCCAGGTGGGTCAGGTGTGGTCAATCCTTCCGTAAACAGAGATGCTCCTGTCAGGTAGGCAAAGGCCAAGGGTCTCTCCAGGCAGGGCCAGATTCTCACCCGTTCCGACGTCCTACTGTGCGCCAGGCACGGGTTCAGCTGTGTGAGCGAGCAGGCTGGACCTCGCCCTCCTGAGCTGAGGTTGAGGGGCAGGGTCTGCACCCTGCCGAGTGCAGCACCAAGGGCTGGCATGGTGTGGGCCGGGGGCCAGGAGGCCACAAGCAAGGACACAGGAGAGCCCTCTAGGCCGCTGCGGGGAGGCCTCCAGACTGAGCAGCTCTGGCTGCGCTGAAAGAGCAGCCCCTGGGCCGGGGGGGTGGGCGGCCAGCAGCTGAGACCCAAGGCAGGCCCGAGCCAGGCAGCCGAGGTGCTGGCAGGAGGCTGGCAGTGCCAGAGGAGGAGGAGCTGCCCACACCGCCCCCAGGCTGGGCGCCCCTGCCCCCTGCACCCTGCCCTTGCTGGCCTCTGCACCTTCACAGAGGCTGTTCCTCTGACAGAGGGTCCTCCCCACGCCCTGCAGCCCAGCAGACTCCTGCTTGGGCTCGCAAGGCCTCCTTGAGGGTCACCTGCTGAAGACTTTTCTAACCTCATCACACCACCTCTGCCAGGGCTCACCAGCCCGCACCCCATCAAAGATGTGGGCCCAGCCCACTGTACCCCACTGGGTCCTGGGGGGAGGCCCTTCTCCCTCTTCCGGAATCCCCGCCCTGGTGGGGATCTGCTGAGCGAAGGAGCTGGAGAGTGAGCTGAGGCCCGGGACCACAGGCAGGGAGGGGATGAGCCAGGCGTCCCGTGGGCCCAGCCTCTCTGGCCAGTGGTGTGTGGCCCACAGCTCAGGCCACGGAACCTCAAGAGCACAGCCACCTGGGCCCCCGCCTCTTCCCCTCAGGGCCATCCCAAGGCCTCATCCAGCCCACCAACCCAAACTCCTGAGCCCCTTTGAATGGAACCATCGTGACCCAGAGCTCTGGGCAGCTCTGGGTCCCCGTCTGGGACACAGGACCTAGCAACACCCCTGTAGGAAGGAAGCTGGTTCAGAGCCATCATGGATCAGGGACGGGATCCAGACCCAGGCCTCCCACAGCTAAGCTGTGTGATGTCCAGTGGGGCCACCAAGACCAAGAGCAGCAGAAGGTGGTGAGGAGTCAAGTTGGACTGATGGGGTGGAGGCCATGCGGGGCCACAAGGAAGAGGCGCAGGCCAGGCGCCCCCTGGCTGCCCAGATCCCTTCTGAGGGCTGTCCTCTGGGGAGGAGCTCGTGTGGGATGAATCCTGGTTACAGCTCCGGAGTCTGCCTGGCCCCCAGGGCCCGGAGGCAGTGAGCCCTCCCCAGCAAGAACCTCACCATCCTCTCAATGGCTCATTCATCAGTGATCACTGTGCCTTCCTGGGCATTCCTCCCCTCAGTCACAGCCGGTGACCCTGAGGTGCCTACAGGGAGCTAACCACTAGTGTGTGGGACCCCTCCATGCCACCCTGAGACCCCCGAAGGCCAGCTGAAGGGACCTGGTGGGGAGCCCAGCGGGCCAGAGGCCCCAGCCACACCCTTACATGTGTGCGCACGTTGGGGAATGTCCTGTCTCCTAAGAACAACCCCAGCTAGGAAAGGGAGGCCCCCCAACCACAGCCAGGCACCCAGGACAGGGCTTGTGCAGCTGCAGAGCTGGCTCGGGCTGGAGGGGGCTGGGGCAGGAGCAGCCTGAGCACCAAGGGCACCCTACTGACCTCTGGGTCCCTGGTCAGCCCAGGGGAGGCTCCCTGAGGATGGATGCTGCCCAAGATGGGGGCGCAGGGTCCTTGTCCCCCTGGCCTGTGCAGGTAGGTCAGCATCCTGAGCCCTGTTGTCTGCAGAGGTTTCGACCAGTCTTGTTGTGAATGGGCTGCCTGCCTCCAGCATGGGGCAAGGCAGGCAGCCTGAGAACAGCGTCCACAGTGCCGTGCCGGGGCTGGGCCCAGCTCGGGCCTGCTCTTCCTCTCGGCACTGCTCAGGTCCCCTCCAGGCTAGTTCTCAGGTATGCTAAGCAAGCCAGGCCTGGTGGCCAGGGGTCACGGCCCCTGAGCAAACAACAGGAAGGGGCACCTGCATCATTAGTCCTCTGACACCTGTCACTGGAGTGGAGGTGGCTCCTCCGTGTTACCCAGGAATCAAGGTGAGAAGTCACTCACCTGTCATGGGGCTTAGCAGTCTCAGTGACAAGTGCCCCTGGACATCAACCTTAGCTCCAGGACCCTCCGAGGAGCTAGCTCCACCCTGCCCAGGGCTTGCTGTCCAGCAAAATAGGCCAGGGCCTGAGTCTGGACCCTTGCAAGACCTGACTGCATGGCTGCCCTTCCCCACCATGGGATGGGGCTCCCCGAGAACAAGGACCACAGGTCAGGTGTCCGTGG
>JAJEJO010002874.1:197244-210358 GCA_020662805.1 Glaucomys volans
GGGATGGGGCTCCCCGAGAACAAGGACCACAGGTCAGGTGTCCGTGGTGCTGCTGCCAAGGATGCTCAGCAGACATCAGAAGGTGTGGTTCTAATGGCCCCGTCCCAGGGCCTCTCTGGGCATTTGGTCAAATGATCATTCAATGCACAGCCCCAGTGTCCTCTGAGAGTGTTTCGGAATTGGTTGCTTGGAGCCCAGGGATGCCTAAGACTAGTGGGCTCCCTGTCCTTGAGGGGGCCCATGTCTAGTGTGGAGACAGACGTGGGTCAGGCAGGCTATGCATGTAGGGGGGCCCAGCACAGCTGGCTTCCTGAGGCTGACACTTGATGCTTGCTGGGAAGCTGGAGCTGAGCCCAGGGAACCATCGGTGGCGAGCCACAGGGGTGCTCTGCTCAGCCAGCTCCCACTCTGGTCAGGCGCTGGTGACTTCAGAGGACGAAGCCTGGACCAGCCAATCTGGCCCCCCAGGCTGTGATCTCCATGGCGGCACCTCCTTATCTCCTTTGGAAAAACCCAGCAGTCTCCCTGGTGCAGAGTGCGAGGTACTCACTGTGGGCAGAAGCCTGGGAGGCACTTGGAGGCTGTGGGGGCCACTGAACGAGGCAGACAAGTGAGCTGAGGCTGCCAAGAGGCCAGGACACAGGACGCGCTGGCTGCGGACAAGAAGGTTCCAGCAGAACTCAGCCCAGCCAGCGTGGCCGAACAAGCCTGGGTCCTGACTGCAGCTCTGCCTCTTCCAACGTGAGCGGGCCCTGCCTCAGCCCCGCCTGGCTTGGGTGTCAGTCAGCCAGACTCCTGGGTGCCCTACTGAGAATCTCCAGTGGCAGCCACGGGACAGCTCCTTCCCCGGGACTTGTAGTGGGGCGAGCTCTAGGTCCCCCGCCTCTCTGGGTGCGAAGGGGGTGCTCTTGCCAGGCCCTGGAGAATGCGTGACGTTGAATTCCAATGAGCTGGGAAGGGAGAATCAGAACGGTGCTTGTCTTCTCACTCTGGGGACAATAGCCTCAATCTGCACCCGAGTCCCCTGGCTGCCTGTGAGTCAGGACCTGCCCTCTGCCTTACGCCCACCGTGCAATGGGGGGCTGGGTGCAGAGAGGGTCACAGGCCATCACCACTGCTCAGGCTGGGCGACCTGTGCCCATTGGGCAGGTGCGCTCTGTGGGGAGGGGATTCCGCCTGCCCGATGCCAGGCTGTGGCAGGGAAGGGCTCCTCTGCCAGGGTGGCCTCTTGAGCCCAGCCTGGGCAGGGCAGTGGTCGGCTGCACCTCCCACTCACCAGGAGCTGGGCCTCAGAGACGGAGGCTCCTTGGGGAGGTTCAGTGTCATCGGGAAGCTGACTCAGGCCATTCCATGCATGGGGACAGCCCATTGAAGGAGGCGGCCCAGGTAGGGGCAGGACTGGAAGGGGGGCCGCCTTCCCTGCTGGCAGCAGGCACTGGAGTGGCCGAGGTCTTAGGCAGGTGAGCTCCGTGAGGTGACCCCAGGTGAGCCCTGTGAGGTGACCCAGCGAACAGAGGAGAGGGCAGGGCTCCAGGAGGGGCCAGCTCGGCCTGATAGGGAGCAAAGGATCATGGAGGGGCGGCGGTGGAGCCGAGCCTCACGCCTGCCCCCCTCTCCCTTCTAGATGCAGGGCCCGACTGGCAGCCAGGTCCGCCCGGGGACCGCGCCCTGTGCCCTCCAGGTTTGTGCCCACGCGGCCGTGTCTGGCTGTGTCTGGTCCTGGTGTCCACCTGTCCTTGCTGGTGTCATGCTGAGTGTAGGCTCTATGCCAAGGGGGTCCAGGTCCTGCCCCCAAGTGGCTCCTAGGGCTCCCTAGGAAGGCCCCACAGCTGGGCACCTGAACACAGAGCCTGGCAGGCAGGCTCCTCTTCGTGGTGTGTGGACAGCAGCCCCCGTGTCCTCATACAGCCATCCCTCTGTGGGCATCTGGGTCTTGGTTTCCTCTTCTCCTGAGGACACCAGGCAGACTGGACGAGGGTCACTAGTGTGGCCCTCGTCCTGAAGTCTGAAAGACGTCAGCGTCTGAAAGACGCTGTCTCCACGTAGCCACACTCCAGTGCCTTGGGGGCTAGACCCTCAGTATGGGGACCCAGCTCAGTCCCTCACACATGGCCCCTCCCAGGCTGCCAGTGGCCACTAGGGGCAGACAGACACAGGACTAGACAGACCATCAGGGAGGGTCAAGGAATGGGCCTCCTAGTACCAGCACCCAGGAATGGCAGCAGGAGGCCTTGGGGGACTCCACGCGGGACCCTGCTGCAGGGAGAGGGACCCCAAGCTCCTGGCCCCCAGGGGTGGGAGGCCTGAATGGAGTTGAGTTTCTGCCAGAGTGAGGAGGGGGCATGGGAATCCAGGAGGAGGTGAGCCAGGGGCGGGACAGTGCCAGGAGCAGCCAGCGGGGAGCAGGAGGAGGCAGACAGCAGGGGGCAGGAGGAGGCAGCCAGCGGGGGGCAGGAGGAGGCAGCCAGCGGGAGCCCCTCTGGCCCAGCAGCAGCAGGTGTTGGGGGGCCGGGCGTCCAGACAGCAGTGCCACTCGAGGCCCATGCAGGTCCCTGGCACCGCAGCAGCCCGAGCCCGTAGCCAGAGGGCTTGGCGGCCAGTGCTTGGCCCTGACCTGAAGAGGACCAGCCCAGGACGCTCAGGGCTGGCAGCAGCTGTCCCTGGCGGTGGGCAGGGGTGGGGGTGCAGCGCGGGGTCGGCTGGAGACGCTGCCAAGGTGGAAGCTGCCAGGGCCGCCATCAGGAGGTGTCCCTCGAGAGGCCACATGCTGACCATGCCTAGGTGGGAGGACATCTCTGCAGCAGGCAGTGGGTGAAGGAGGACGCCCTGGATGGGTGGCAGGTGGGGGCACAGCCAGCCCTCGCCCGCAGAGGGAGGTCCTGCCCGGCACAGCCACAGAGCGCTGCCAGTCGCCAGGCCACGGGCTGCTCTGCCTGCGGCCTGCGGCCTGCTGTGTGGCCTGGCCAGGGCCTTCCCGTCGCTCGTCCAGGCCTGTGGTGGTGCTGAGGCGCCTCCAGAGGGGAGGTCGGGTGGGGACTCAAAGCCTGGTGAGTGGCACTGCTGGAGAGTGGTGGCCACCCGCAGGCTCCGGGCTGAGGCCCCGGCTCAGCCTCTGACGCTCTCCTCTCCAGGACACCAGGACTTCCTCCGAGAGCATCGTTTCCGTGCCTGCCTCCAGCACCTCAGGGTCTCCCAGCCGCGTCATCTATGTAAGTGGGCCTGTGCGGTCACCCTGGGGTGGCGGGGGTGAGGCCCTGGGCTGGCACTGGCCTGGGCACCCCCTCTGCAGATTTCCTGGGGTTGATTGCCCTGGAACTTACCCAGCTCTCTAGTGACCAGAGGCCCAGTGACAGCTCAGAGTGTCATCCTCAGTGGTGTAACTACGGCCACCCGATGGCCAGGTGTGCCAGGCACCGCAGGGAGGGGCAGACTGGAGCAGGCGTCACTCTGAGTGGCAGCTTTAGAGACGGGAGGCCAGGACTACCTGCCAACAGTACTTGTGAATGCAGCCAAGCCTGTCCCTGGGAGGTCCCCAGGGGCCCTGCGGGGATGGCTTCTCAGGGGAAGGATCGCAGCCCCCGATGCTGCCCTTACCCAGGATGGCAGGTGACATGGGACAAGTCCCTCCTGCAGTGCCCCCGCCCACCAGGCCAGGACCTCGGTTCTCGGCAACAGGGTGGGGCTGGGTTTGCGCTTCTCTGCGCACCTTCCCACCCTCCTCCCCGGGCAGGTGGACGCAGACTTTCTCCTGCCCTCATGCTTAAGGGTGATGATGATGAAGGCTCTTGCCTTGGGTAACTGTGATCTGTCGCTGGCCTGAAGGGTGATACACCGTGGCCCTTTGGGGACATCCCTTGGGATTTAGCATGAGGTCATCAAACCTACGGTGTGACCTCAGGTGCTCATCTGTAGGATGAGGAGACCCTGCCCCCACGGTCCAGGGCTCACTGAGGTCTTTCACAGGGGGCTCTGGGCAGAGATCCTGGCCCAGAGGAAGGACCTAGGACTTGCTCGCTGCCAACATTGTTAGCGTCCCTACCAGCTTGCTCCACTGCCCTCCCAGAGAGCTGGAGACTGTGTGTTTGGACAGGGAGGCTGACCATCTCACGGGTTGGAGGCTGAAGTCCAAGATCAAAGTATGGGTAGGGCTGGTTCCTCCCACGGCCGTTCTCCTGGGCTGTGGACGGTGCCGCCTCGTGTCCTCACAGGGTTGTCCCTGTGCCTATCTGTGTCCTGATGGCCTCTGCTGATAAAGACACCAGGCATGCTGGATCACCATGGAGACCTCACTCCACCTTCAGTACCATTTTAAGGCCTGTCTCCAAACACTGTCTCGTTCAGAGGTCCTGGGAGTGAGGACATGATCACAGGGATTGGGAGACCCAGCCAGCCCACGAGTCCATCAGCATCATCTTGAGTCATGGTTCTCGTTAGGACCATTAGCATGTACACTGGGTGATGGTTGCTAGGTGCTCAGCGGGCCTGGCACGTGGAAGGTGCTCCACAGACAGTAGCCACTGCTGTTGGGACTGACCGATGGCACGTGGCATCTGCTCACTAAATATGAGCTTAAAAATGGCATTTGCAAAGGGCTCAGGTTCTGCACATCACCAGGCAGCGGGTGGCGGCAGTAGCCTCCCACGTCCCACACCACATTCAAGGCCATGCAGCAGTGGGCAGTGGAGCTGGGCTTCAGACCCTGCTCCCTGACCCAACATCCGGGCTCCCCAGGGACCCTGCGGCTCCAGGCTGGAAATGACCATGGCGGGTCCTTTCTTCCCTCATCAGGTGGCCCTGGGAGCACAGCCAGGATGGGGCCAGGCCGTGATCATGTCCCCCAGGGACTTTCAGTCCACGGGAGGGAGGAGGGGACGCTGAGCACTTGACTTCAGGTGGGATGTGGGCCAAGGGAAGTGCAGGACTCTGGTGGGTGAGGAATCGCCCCAGCCGGAGTCCCACGCTGTGTCTGAGCTCAGAACTTCCGCCCAGCAGGTGGGTGCGAACCTGATTCCGTCTGAAACAGAACGGACTGAATTCAGCGCCCGATTCTAAGGTACCAGTTCTTAGGCTGGCACCGTGAGAAAGTGCTGGCCAGGAGCAGGGCAGCCACGCCAGGTGGCTCAGGGAGGCTCAGACACACAGGCACCCGGCCTCCCGCACAGCATCGAGCGAGGGCCACAGTCCAGGGACACACGTGTCCTCCCAGAGCCTCTGCAGCCCATGGGCCAGAGCAGGGGCCTGTCTCCCAGGTCAGGGTTGGGGTCAGGGCCAGCGGGCAGTTTCTGGAGTGCCACGTGCCTGAGCCAGCCCTTCTCATCTCAGGGTGGGGCCTCCTCGGTTTCCCTCCCGACCAGTGTCTGCTGTCAACCTACTGTGCGCCTGCCCCACTGGGTGCGGGACACACTCGGGGCCCCGGGGGTGAGCTCATCCCGTGTCCACTCAGGGCACAGCACAGGACGGCAGCCGGCTCCTGGTGCTGCGAGGCTCCATCACACGCAGTCACCCTGCTCCCCTCACGTCCACGAGGCGGAACCCCGGGGGCTGCCGGCTCCCTGTGGGCCCGAGCTCAGGGCAGCAGGCGGGCTCACTGTCACATCGGGGACAAGACGCGGGACTTGCAGAAGACCCTTGCCTCCTCTTTATCACAACAGTAACTCACGTTTATTCCTCATTCACTTTTCAGCCCGAAGGGTGAGTCCCGGGGCCACCCCGGGCCGAGCCCAGGGTGAGGCTGTGCAGCTCCCCGAGGGCTCTTCCCTCTGTGTGATTTGCTTTAACCCTGGAGTCACACGGAGAGTGTGGATGTTTTCCAGCAGCAAGCGGCTCCATGCACCGCGGTGGCGGGAGCTCGTGGTGATGGTCATGTCACACAGGGTCTTAGCTTTGCTCCTTCGGTGGATGGAGTACAGGGAAGAAGAAAGTCAACATAAAAAGCACTCGCACACACGCCCCATGGCCTTCCTCAGGAGAAGGGGCCTGTTGCCGTGGCACCCTCCAGAGCCTGGCCCTGGGAGGCAGCGGGTCTACTGGGCCACCCCAAGACTCTCTAGGTTTGGGGATGGGTGGCCGTGGGGATACTGAGGTCAGCCCTGGAAGCACTGTCAGGGACAGGGTGGTGCAGGGAGGCCTGAGGACGGAGGGGTCTACCTGGGGCCAGGTGCCTCGGGGACCCAGGCCCTGTGGGGCTGCGCTGGGAAAGCCTGGAGGGAGCCCCAGAGGGCAGGTGAGTGTGGGAGGGCAGCACCTCCTTGGAGCCCAGCAGACCAGGCTGCAGCGCCTGCCTGAGGCCGGGCAGTCCAGCGGGTGGGCAGGCTCGGCCGGCATCGCCTTCTGACAGGAGAGGAAGCCCAGAGAGCGCTTCAGGCTTCTGCAGAGGCTGCATTGATCTTGACTCACTTGGCAAGGGTGCTTGGCATTAGGGAGAGGGACGTGAGGAATCTGATGGGGTCCCAGAACCCTCTAGCGTTGGCTGGGGACACAGACTAAGATCGTCCTTTCCCCATAGGAAGAGAAAGCAGCAACCTAGATGGCAGGAGGGATCCAGAAGAGGGGCTGGGTCAGTCGGAGCTGCAGAAGCCCCTGCAGCCGGGCCATGCTGCCCTTGCTGCGTGACTCTGGATGAGTGATCCAACCTCTCCGGGCTCTGGGCTCTGGGCTCCTCATCTGTTAAAAGGAGTTACTGTGAGAGCCCCCGTCACAGCCTGCTGTGTCTGTGGGGAGTCTGGCGAAGGGCTCAGGTGGCCGCTGTCTCAGGCACCTGCTGCTGCTGCTGGGGGCCTTGTTGGAGGCCCCTGCAGGGGGCCCTGGGCAGGCTGCTGGGGCCAGAGCGTCTGGATCAGAGCCACCCGAGGCTGGAACGTGCCCAGGCAGCCTGAGGAGCACCCAGAGCCAGGGTCGGGGACAGGCGGACAGCGTGTTGGAGTGGGCGTGGCAGCAGCAGGCCAGTGCGGGAGAAGCGGGCAGGACAGGCAGGAAGCAGCCGGCAGTGCAGGGTCACCTGGGCAGCAGCTGGGGCAGCACAGGCGGGGAGCCCCTCGGTGGGCGGGTGCCTGGGCTGACCCTCAGATGCACGTGTTCACACGTGCGGAGCGGCGTGCCCCCGTGTGTGTGCGTGTGCGTGTGGACTCACTGGGCAGGGTGGGGGTGACGGTGTGTGTGCAAGTAGGTGTGCCCATGTGCCCGCGGTGCCAGGTGGTGGGTGTGCCCAGCGTGGGGACGCGTGCCTCGCAGTCAGACGGGCGTGTCTGCGTGGGCACAGACGTGCACTGCACCTGTGTGCACGTGTCGTGTGCGGGGCGCGTGGTATTCCTGGGCCACGCCTGCCTCTCTCCAGTCTCCGCCCCTCCGGCCTGGGGCCCACTCTGCAGAGGAGGACACAGGCGTGTGAGGAGTGCCCAGGGCTGTGTGGCCCTCTCCCGGCTGGCTCGGGTGGGGCAGGCCGTCCCAGCCCAGTCCCCTGCCTCTGGGCTGCAGGCAGCCTCAGTCCCGCCCTCGCCCTCTCTCCTCCTCAGGCCAAGCTCGGGGATGAGATCCTCGACTACAGGGACTTGGCCGCACTTCCCAAAAGTAAGGCCATCTACAACATCGACCGCCCGGACATGATCTCCTACTCACCCTACGTCAGCCACTCCGCGGGCGACAGGCAGAGCTACAGCGAGGTATGGCCTCCGCGGCCAGGCTGGCCCTGTGAGCAGGTCTTCCCTCACGGGGGCCGTTGGATGGGGTCCAGTCAGGGTCCTCTGCTCTGGGCACCGCCTGCCCCCTGGGCTGCCACACCTCCCTCACTGGTTCCGAGAGCTCTGACTCCAGCTCTCCTGGCTCAGTGCGGCCTGGAGCACCTCCTTAGGGAGCAGGGAGCAGGGCTGGGGCGGGGGCAGGGAGCAGGGAGAGGCTGCCTTTGGGGAGCAGGGGTAGAACTTGGTGAAAATCTCTGGCTTTTCCTAAGTTGGAGCATTGTCATGAAGCGTGGTTTCCTTTGCCCTGGGGCTGCCGCCACGCCCATCCCACCCCACCCCACCGGCCAGCGCCTCCTCACTCCCCTGGTGACTTCCACAGCCAGTTCCACCCACCTTGAACCACAGATCACTTCCCAGTGTTGGGGAGCGTCCTCCGTTGCTTGGACCTCCTGTCCAGGCTGGCCTTCTCCATCTGACTGGCACTCCTTGGAGTTTGCTTCTCCCCGTGATCTGAGGTTTCAGAGAACCTGGGGCTGCAAGTGCTGGGCTGTGGCACCGGTGCTCATGGGCAGGGGGACTGGCCTTTTGAGCAGGACTCCTTTGGTCCCTCGCATTCTGTGACTTCTCAAAATGAGGGAAACCAGGGCCGAGACGCCAGGGCCCATGCTCGGCAGGTGGTGCAGGGAAGCCCAGCTGGGACCTGGCGTGTCCAGGCACCTACTTGGGTCACAGCTGCCAGGCAC
The DNA here is from genome assembly GCA_020662805.1 of Glaucomys volans. Lineage (NCBI taxonomy): Eukaryota > Metazoa > Chordata > Mammalia > Rodentia > Sciuridae > Glaucomys > Glaucomys volans. Next base: position 205,664 of record JAJEJO010002874.1, read on the forward strand.
AGCTGCGGGGCTCTGAGGGCCAAGCAGGAGGTAGCAGCACCCCTGCCAACCCCAGGAGCTGAGGGTGTGGTGGCAAGCCTCTCACTGTCCCAAGAGACCAGAGGGAGGGTGAGGCAGGGCGGTCCAGCCTGCACCGCCTGCCATGCCCGAGCAGGCAGGTCCTCACCGCCCAGCATCTGGTCCACAGGTGGTAGGCACCACACAGGGCCAGAGAGGTCGAGCGAGGAGGCTCTGGTCTCTCTGAGACCCAACCCAGGGCCTTCTCCCCAGGGCCCCACCTGGCTGTTCCTTCCTCTCCTAGAGCTGGTTCAGTTCCCGCTCCACCCGTCAGCCCAGGGTGTGGCCAGCACCTTCCTGGTGGAGGGCTTGCTTCTCAGGAAGTCACGTGGGACGGCCAGGAAGGAGCAGAGGTGATGTGGGCGTGTGGGGTGTCGACACCCCCCCCACATCCAGGGGCTGGACGATGTCCCAGCTGCTGAGCAGCATCTTGCCCACAGACAGGACAGGACGTAGGTCCTGAGCAGTGGGTTTCTTCTGGCGCCTGAGGCCACGGCCCGAGGGCAGGGTATCTGTGAACCTCAGATGACTCTTGCCCGGAGGGCCTGTCCCTCAGAGGGGTGGGCCAGCGGCCTGTGTGCTGCAGCGCGGCCTCCCTGCTCCGGCCCACGGGTCCTTCCTCTGCAGGCAGCAGTGTCCCCCAGACCCGGCCTCTTCTCCAGGTCTGGGGCAGCGGGGTGGACACAGGTCTCCATGCCCTCGCAGTCAGTGTCCTCATCGCTGCCACTGCCTCCGGCCGGGTTCCTTTCTGCCCTTTGGTCACAGCCTGGCGCCTGGAGAGAATCCTTCCAGGTGCAGGTGGGAAGGTCGAGCTGGACAAGGGGGTCCCTGGCCTAGGGGCTGCGCTCTCCCCTCCTACCCCAGGCCCCCGGGGCCCTCCTCTCCTAGCCCTGCTGGGCCGGGGCTGGGAACCTGCTTGTTGATGGTCCCAGGGGGTCCTTGGGGTTTGGGGGACAGTGCAGAGCCAACGCCAGTCTCAGGGCTGGACAGCAGAGCCACTGCCTTCCCAAGCTCGTCGCTGAGGAGGAACCCCAGCCTAGCTGCCGGTCACTCTCTGTCTGCTGGCCCCCCTTGCCCTCCTTTCCAGAGAGAACCCAGGTGATGCGCCTTTGGGGTGTGGCTGGGCTGCAGGCTTTACCTGTGTGGACTGCAGTGGGCACTACGAGCAGGCCAGCCCAGGCTCCACGCTCCAAAGGCCTTCCTGGGGCCCGCTCCCCGGGCCCTGGGCCATAACCCTTCAAAAGAGGTCTTGCGGCCCATTCCGTGTCTCCCGGGGTGGGGTCTTTCCTGGTGTGGAGGCGTAAGTCCATGGGTGCTCGTGATGCCCCTATTGCCTGCCAGTCCCCAAACTGCCCCTTCGCCCCCAAAGTAGCTGCCCAGTTCCATGTGCTGACGGTGACTCTGTTGTGTCCACAGTCTCCTCAGTTGCTCTCGCCAACGCCGACCGAGGTAACCCGCCCTCGTGCCTGTGCCCTGTTTGTACAGAGCTGCTGCCCACGGGTTACAAAGATAACCAGCCGTGGCGCCCAGGATGGCCTGGGGTTCCTGGCCACAGAGCCTGGCCTCAGCCCCGGGGCGTGGGCACGTCCCCAGCCCTCGGCGTTGGTTATCTTTATAATCACGCCTCATCTGCATGCTTCCCTGTGCCTGCCAGCCCTGCCCTCATGGTGCCCGGGGCCAGGCGTCACCTGAGCGGGTTGTGGTCTGGGGCATGGCTCCCTGGACAAGCTCAGGTTCCTTCAAGCCTGAGCAGGGCCCCCGGGAGTCTCCTGGGGCCTGCGGAGGAGCTCTCCCAACGCATCTCTGTAGCAGAAGCCTTCCTCCTTAGCAGCGAGGGCGTTCCTGGCTCTCAGAGTTGGCCAGTGAGGTAGGTCGCCCATCAGGCTGCAGCCTGCGCGCGGCCCAGGGAGCTACCGTGGGGTGTCGCAGGACCCGGGAGTGAGGAGCAGGGACTGCTGGCTCTGGAGAGCCTGCCCTCTGTTCACGCCACCTTGAGCATCTAATCCCCAGCAATGCATTCGCCCCACGGTGACCAGGGCGCCCTGTAGGATCTTCCCCAGCGCCTGTGAAGGAGCCGAGGCGAGGCACGGGGAAGTCAGCGACTTCTCCAGTGTCACAGCTGGAGAGAGACAGGGGTCCAGCGCAGCTGGTGCTTCAGAGCCCGTGCTGCCCACGGGGCTCTGGTCCCTCATCCCCACACCTGCCCTGAAGAGCTGGCCACTGGCCACTGTCAGTCACTAAGCACAGGTGACCTCTGATGAGCCCAGCAGGCCATTCTTGACTGCCTCATCACCCACACAGCGTGACCCTGGAGGGACGTCAGCTCTCCCACCAGGAGGGACTGCTGAGACGGCTGCCCTTAAAATGAGCCGGCCTCACAGCAAAGCCCGCCTCGCGAAAGGTGGCCCCCCTAGGCACAAGCACATGCTGGTCAGCAGGAGGCCACGCAGCCTACAGGCTTCTGGTGGTCACTGCAGCCTCACTGGGGCCACTTGCCTCATGCCCACCCCGTCCTCAGTGGGGTTCCCGGTCCACCCCTCAGGAGTGGTCCCCAGAGATGACTCTCCTCCTGCTGGATTCGGAACTCCCCCCCCTCCTTCCTCGTAGTTCTGAGGAACCAGAACCTTCCATAGAGTCCCTTCCTGGTCCCTCTGCCTGGCCCCTTAGTCTGCCCTTAGGAATGGCACTGGGGGCTCAGGAGGAGCCAAGTCACCCTGCTGCTGCTGCGGGCAGCTGGGAGGGCCACCCTCCAGGTGGCATCAAACCTCAAACCCTTGGGTCCAGGCCTGCGACATACAAGCAGGCCAATGGCCAGCTCACCCACACCTCGACCCCAGTAGCCAGCTCAGGATCCCTACTGGGCCAGGAGACAGGGCAGCCTGAGGTGTACGTTGGTGGCAGGCTGTGCAGAGGATGCCAGAGGCAGGAGGGGACAGCAGCACTCTAGCCAGACAGGGGGGATGTGGGGCAGGAATGTGGCCCTGGCTGGCTGAAGAGGCAGGCGGCAGGGATGCGGGGGAGGCTGCAGTCAGCTCAGGTGGCCAGGGCAGCCACGGGCGCCAGACCAGACCCGCTCAGCCCCGAGCTGCTGCAGGGTGGAGCAGCAGGCCCGCCCTCGTCAGGGCACCACGTGCCACGCTGCAGGGTAGGGCAGCCTGCTCCCCACACCCTGGTGCCGCGCCATCTCATGCCACTGCCACCCGCTCTGAGCGCTGAGGCAGCTCTCCTGGGATGGGGCCGCTCCGCAGTGCCTGTGGGTCTCGAACCTTCAGGGAGGGGAAGGTGCCCAGAGCCTCGGTGCCCCCGCTCACCCACGAGGAGTCCCCGTTTGGGACTAGAGGCACTTGGTGTTCTCGCACTGTTCAGGGAGCCCCAGGTTCTGGGAAGGGTCAGGGGAGGCGTGGAGGACGCAGGTGCTATTGGTGCCTTCCCCCCCGTGGAGCCCCAGCCACGGAGGCACCGACGGAGGGGTGCTGGTGGCCGTGCTTAGGCTGGGGAGCATGGCAGCACCACGGCCAGGCTGGACCTGGCTCTTCCGGTGGGGCCTGGCAGGGAGGCTTCTCCTGGGGCCATGTCGAGCCAGCCCTGGGCCGGGGACAAGCACCGAGGGGGTGGCGAGGGGTGGGCCGTGCTCTCACCTCAGGTGTTCACGAGCTGTGTCTTCCCTCCCAGGGGGACCAGGATGACCGGTCCTACAAGCAGTGCCGGACCTCCAGCCCCAGTTCCGCCGGCTCTGTCAGTCTCGGGCGCTACACCCCGACTTCACGGTCGCCCCAGCACTACAGCCGCCCAGGTACTCAACCCCCTGGCTCCCTGGCCCCTGAGGAGACTGTCCTTGTGGTTGCTTTGCTGTTACAAAGTGGCCTCTTATGCAACTAGGAACGTGGCAGAGGGTGGGATTGCCTGTGGGTGGCCCGTGGAGTTGGTGGCGTAGAGAAGAGGCCTCTCCCTTCTGGGTGGGGGCAGCCGGGCACCCTGCTGGCTAGAGCATGGCCCAGGAAGCACACACCCAGGAAGTGCTGGCCGAGCTCACGCGTCCACAGGAAGGTGGGAGAGCACACGGGGGAGGAGGCCTAGGGCTCAGGAGCAGAGTGGCCTTGGGAGGAGCGCACGTGCGTCCACACCTCGCATGCACTTGGCTCGTCCTGCAGGGAGACCGTCCTCATGGGAACATGGGCACGAGCACTCTGCCAGGCCTCCCAGTCAGGGTGAGCCCCGCAGAGGGTCCCCTCCGCCCATGTCACCTCATCCCCACCTGCGCCCCGCTGTGCATTGCTCAGCTTTGAGACTCCTGGGCCCCCAGAGTGTCAAAGCCCAGGGGGTGCACATGGACGCGGCCTCTGTGAGGGATCGTTCCAGGCTGCTCCTGTGGTCAGCTGTGCATGCGCCCATCTTCACACCTGGGATCACAGCGCTGATGCCTTTCCCACGTGGGAAAATCTCGTCACTCATTGCAAAGTCACTTTTGCTGGCTCTTTACAGTGTGCTTGGTCCATGTGCCCAGGAAGCATGAAGAAAGTTGGCAAGTGAGCGAGTGAGTGAGTGAGTGAGCAAGTGAATAAGCGAGGGAGTGACTGAATAAATGAGTGAATGAGTGTGTGAATGAGTGATTAAGTGAATTAGTGAATGAGTGAGTGA